>SEYY01014055.1:100000-139633 GCA_009176605.1 Armadillidium nasatum | reverse complement strand
CTTAATTCCATTGCCATCATCATCATCAACAGTAGAGATTCAGCCTCTAGAAATAATTTACGTTGCTCATCGAGTAAAAGTAAATCTTCATCTGTTAAAGGTTCATCGTGAGATGCCAAGCAATTCCATCACATCATCAAGTGGAGAGCGATGCGTGTGTTATGAATGCTGCGTTCAAACTGAATGCCGCATGGGAAATTTGATTAAAAGCTGTACAGCGCTTGGTTGCTGTAAGAGTGAGACAAGAACGCCGAAAAATATTTTAGCGCCTTATGAGTGAAGCACCGTAAAATGAAGCACCATAAAACGAGGTATACCTGTAGTAATAATATTAATTGGCATAAATGAAATGAAAACTAAATAATAATAATATAAATATTAGAAATTTATATTGATATATCGATACTTCCACAAATCAATATTATATTCAATCAGGCACAATAACTCTCTCTCTAAAGAGAGAGAAAATAGAATTAAATGGCAAACTAAATATAGAAAACAGAGATATCCAAGAATGTTATTGTTGCTAAAATTGTATTATAAGAGTTTAAAAGACAGTTTTTGTTTTTGCAGAATAAATAGTATTTAAATTTTTTTTTTTAAGGTATTTATATTACTATATTCTGTGAAAGAAAAGTATGTATAGAATTCATTTAAACATTCTGACTTCATATTTTTAATATAGTGAAAAATAGAAGTTCATGCCAGATCAAATTATTACCAAAGTAAGTTTTTAGAATGATTTCCCTCAAGATATTATTGATAACATTTTCATTCTTTAAAAGTTGTATCAATATACGTATGCTTAAGGTATACGCTAGTGACTAACTCAGCTTTTAAAGGCCACGTATGCTTGAAATTATTTTTGACAATCCTTTGGAGTATTGGAAAATCAATTTTGTATGTAAGCATAGATGACTTGTTTAGAATGTGGTTTTAAAATCTGCATGTTCCATTTATAAATGTGTGGTTGGCTTGATTATTTGTGAGAATTTATTTTTGGGATGAACCATTCAAAGCAAGTTTTACATTTTTTGAAAGGGACAGTTTTGATAGGTCCTTCGGTGTCAACTGTCTATTTTCTTCCGTTCCTTTGTTACGATTACTTAAAAGAACATGAAGGAATGAAAAGAAGTTAATGAAATATTATAAGTCCTATTTTTATAGTAGTGACAAATGGTTCGAAATTAAATAAAAGCACACAGCCAATAATTATTCACTTAAACCAATAAAAATACGTAATTTAAAATTTTACAACTCCTTCAAAACTCAAGCTACAAAGCCGCAAACAAGCTATGTGTCTTTTAGCCTGAATTTATGTTTCCAAACTTTTTAGCCGTTCTCGACAAAAATTAAAAAGAAACTCGCTCTCATTCAATAAATAATATAAAAAAATAAAAAATATCCCCAACCCTGATATATATATATATATATATATATATATATATATATATATATATATATATATATATATATATATATATATATATATATATATATATATATATATATATATATATATATATATATATATATGGGAGTCTCCAGCTTCCAAGAAAGAGGGCAGCTTAATTTTTTTTTAGAACTTACTGGAATATAAGCAGACATATTAAACTATAAACTTTTGTATAGATGAGAAAATAATTATTATTTAATTAATTTTTATTTATTAACTATAGAATATCAAATACAATATGAAATGATGAAAAATTTACAGTATGGAACAGTTGCAAATAATTGATTTTAAAAAAAAAAAAACAATTCTTGGGTTCATAGCAAAACTTATCTACCACAGTTTTTTTTTTTCTTTTTATTATAGGTATTTATATTACTATTCTGTGAAAGAAAAGTATGTGTAGAATGCATTTAAACATATTTTGACTTTCATATTTTTAATATAGTGAAAAATAGAAGTTCATGCCAGATCAAATTATTACCAAAGTAAGTTTTTAGAATGATTTCCCTCAAGATATTATTGATAACATTTTCATTCTTTAGAAGTTGGATCAATATACGTATGCTTAAGGTATACGCTAGTGACTAACTCAGCTTTTAAAGGCCACGTATGCTTGAAATTATTTTTGACAATCCTTTGGAGTATTGGAAAATCAATTTTGTATGTAAGCATAGATGACTTGTTTAGAATGTGGTTTTAAAATCTGCATGTTGCATTTATAAATGTGTGGTTGGCTTGATTATTTGTGAGAATTTATTTTTGGGATGAACCATTCAAAGCAAGTTTTACATTTTTTGAAAGGGACAGTTTTGATAGGTCCTTGGGTGTCAACTGTCTATTTTCTTCCGTTCCTTTGTTACGATTACTTAAAAGAACATGAAGGAATGGAAAAGAAAGTTAATGAAATATTATAAGGTCCTATTTTTATAGTTAGTGACAAAATGGTTCGAAATTAAATAAAAGCTCACAGCCAATAATTATTCACTTAAACCAATAGAAATACGTAATTTAAAATTTTACAACTCCTTCAAAACTCAAGCTACAAAGCCGCAAACTAAGCTATGTGCCTGAGTTTATGTTTCCAAACTTTTTAGCCGTTCTCGACAAAAATTAAAAAGAAACTCGCTCTCATTCAATAAATAATATAAAAAATAAAAAATATTTTTTTTTTTTTATATTTATATATATATATATATATATATATATATATATATATATATATATATATATATATATATATATATATATATATATATATATATATATATATATATATATATATATATATATATATATATGGAGTCTCCAGCTTCCAAGAAAGAGGGCAGCTTAATTTTTTTTTAGAACTTACTGGAATATAAGCAGACATATTAAACTATAAACTTTTGTATAGATGAGAAAAATAATTATTATTTAATTAATTTTTATTTTATTAACTTATAAAGAATATCAAATACAATATGAAAATGATGAAAAATTTACAGTATGGAACAGTTGCAAATAATTGATTTAAAAAAAAAAAACAATTCTTGGGTTCATAGCAAACTTATCTACCACAGTTTTTTTTTTTTTTAAGGTATTTATATTACTATTCTGTGAAAGAAAAGTATGTATAGAATTCATTTAAACATTCTGACTTTCATATTTTTAATATAGTGAAAAATAGAAGTTCATGCCAGATCAAATTAAATTATTACCAAAGTAAGTTTTTAGAATGATTTCCCTCAAGATATTATTGATAACATTTTCATTCTTTAGAAGTTGGATCAATATACGTATGCTTAAGGTATACGCTAGTGACTAACTCAGCTTTTAAAGGCCACGTATGCTTGAAATTATTTTTGACAATCCTTTGGAGTATTGGAAAATCAATTTTGTATGTAAGCATAGATGACTTGTTTAGAATGTGGTTTTAAAATCTGCATGTTCCATTTATAAATGTGTGGTTGGCTTGATTATTTGTGAGAATTTATTTTTGGGATGAACCATTCAAAGCAAGTTTTACATTTTTTGAAAGGGACAGTTTTGATAGGTCCTTCGGTGTCAACTGTCTATTTTCTTCCGTTCCTTTGTTACGATTACTTAAAAGAACATGAAGGAATGAAAAGAAGTTAATGAAATATTATAAGTCCTATTTTTATAGTAGTGACAAATGGTTCGAAATTAAATAAAAGCACACAGCCAATAATTATTCACTTAAACCAATAAAAATACGTAATTTAAAATTTTACAACTCCTTCAAAACTCAAGCTACAAAGCCGCAAACAAGCTATGTGTCTTTTAGCCTGAATTTATGTTTCCAAACTTTTTAGCCGTTCTCGACAAAAATTAAAAAGAAACTCGCTCTCATTCAATAATAATATAAAAAAATAAAAAATATCCCCAACCCTGATATATATATATATATATATATATATATATATATATATATATATATATATATATATATATATATATATATATATATATATATATATATATATATATATATATATATATATATATATATATATATGGGAGTCTCCAGCTTCCAAGAAAGAGGGCAGCTTAATTTTTTTTTAGAACTTACTGGAATATAAGCAGACATATTAAACTATATAACTTTTGTATAGATGAGAAAATAATTATTATTTAATTAATTTTTTATTTTATTAACTATAGAATATCAAATACAATATGAAATGATGAAAAATTTACAATATGGAACAGTTGCAAATAATTGATTTTTAAAAAAAAAAAAACAATTCTTGGGTTCATAGCAAACTTATCTACCACAGTTTGTATAAAGTAATCATAATTATCAAACACAAAATTTTCTATGTACACTCATCATAGCCAACCCGTTTAACCTGTCCTCTCCCATATATCTTTGTAGTCAAGTCTTGGTCCTTCGCATCTTAAGCGTTTTAATTTGTGTTTTAGTGCATTTTAGTGTATCCGTGTTTTTAATCGTTTATAATTAATTGTTTATCTACTAAGTAAATTTGTTTTTATCAATTTTTCTGTTTTAAAATTTATTATCTATAGTGGTTTAATTTACAACGGGATTAACTAGCGATTGATAAAAATTTAAGATAAGTTTCTAGTGATTATTTTGTTTTAAATAGAAATAGTTTTATAGCTATATAGCTCCATAATTAATTTTAACGTTTTAATATTTGCTTTTAACATAAGCATTATTTCGGTTTTACTTTTTTTTTTTGTTGTCTCTTCGTTTGTCTGTCTGTTTGCTCGTGTGATTGTTTGTGTTTGTGTTTTTAACGTTTTAATATTTGTTTTTAACATAAGCATTATTTCGTTATTTTTTTTTTGTTTTGTTTGTCTCTTCGTTTGTCTGTCTGTTTGCTCGTGTGATTGTTTGTGTTTGTTAGTTTGTTAGATTGGCTCTTTATTTGTCTATTCTGATTGTAAGTGTTTGTGCAGAATGGCTGGTGTGCGCAGACGTGGATTCTCTATACACTTCACCAACATCAGTGGTTTATACTCTAACTTAGCTTCTGTGGAATACCATCTCTCTAATTCTCATCCTAACCATTTACTCTTGTCTGAGACCCAGATATCAAAGAATTCCTCTTCTAACTTTTATAATAAATCTAACTATAACTTGTTTCATAATTTCCGTTCTAAGGGTGGAGTTTGTGCCTATGTAACACCAACACTCCGGTAACACGTCTTGTGAATCTTGAATCTCCTAACTTCGATGTTCTGTGGCTTAAAATCTTTCTTCCTACCACTTCAATAATCTTGTGCTTCTGCTACTGTTCGTTCTCCTAATAGAACAGATTTTTCTACCTTTTTTGAGTATCTAACTACTTCTCACGAGACTGTTACATCTTCGCATCCAAATACTGAAGTCCTCTATTTAGGGGATTTCAACGTACACAACACTGAGTGGTTAGGTTCCTCACATACCGATTCAGGGGGAGAGGAGGCTGAATCATTCAGCATTCTCAACGATCTGGAGCAACTGATTAAAGAACCAACACACATTCCAGATCGTCCCAACCAATTCTTGAACACTCTTGATTTATGTTTCACTACTAGTCCTTCTCTTATAAATACGCTATCTTCGCACCTATTGGGAAATCTGACCACAATCTAATTTGTCTTAATTTTCATGCTTTCTCTCCAACTGCTCCACCCTGCCCTAAGCGTATCTTCTGGCACTTTCATCTGGCTGACTGGGGGGCTTTGCGTTGCTTCTACACTAACTATTCCTGGAGTGACTGCTTTGTCTCTGAAGACGCTTCGGACTCTGCCGATAAGGTGGGGGGCCTTAATCGTTGATGGGATGAACAGGTTCATTCCTTCTTCAACTAAATCTTTCTCTCCTCAAAATCCATGGTTCGATCGTGCTTGTTCTCGTGCCATTCAGGCTAGAGACATCGCGTATCGAGAGTGGAAAAATTCTCCTTCTCCTATCACTCTAGCTAATTTTCATTCAGATCGGAATCGTTGCAGGGATATTCTTCGACGAGCAAAGCAGACTTTCACCAAACGAAGGTGTGCTGAGCTCCTAAATTCTCCTACTGAAAAATCTTTCTGGCCTCTTGCCAAAAACATCTCCAACAATTTCTGTAAATCTTCCTTTCCTCCTCTTATTCGCTCTGATGGTTCTGTTGCTAACACTCCAACTGAAAAGGCTAATCTCTTCGGCCTCCTATTCTCCTCTAATTCTACCCTGGACGACTCCGGCAATCCTCCTCCTACTTCTTCTCCCCTCAGATGTCCCATGCCTTTGCCTGTGATTTCATTTGACCAGGTGCATGGGCTTCTGAAGTCAATGAACGTTAGGAAAGCAAGCGGCCCGGATGGCATTCCTCCCCGAGTTTTAAGGGAGTGCGCCTCTGAGCTGGCTCCGTCCCTCGTTCAACTTTTCTCTCTATGCCTCAATACTAGTACTTTCCCTCAGTGTTGGAAGCGCGCAATAATCCAACCTATTCCGAAGAAAGGTAGCCGCTCTGATCCTTCCAACTATCGTCCTATAGCTCTCACTTGTATTCTGTCTAAGATCTTTGAAACCATTCTCAACTCTCACTTCTTAGATCATCATGGATCATCAGTATGGCTTTCGACGTTTGAGGTCTACTGGTGATATACTTTCCTATCTCACGGATCTATGGTCTTATGCCCTTAGGGACCATGGGGAGACTTGCGTAGTGGCGCTTGACATATCTAAGGCGTTTGACCGGGTATGGCATGCGTCACTGCTTTCCAGGCTCCCCTCCTTTGGGTTTCCTCCTTCTCTTTGCTTACTTATGTCTAGTTTTCTTTCTAATCGTTCCATTTCAGCTGTTGTTGATGGAGCGACTTCTTCTTCCTTTCCTGTCAATAGTGGTGTTCCTCAGGGTTCTGTCTTGTCTCCTACTCTATTCTTACTTTTCATTAATGATCTTCTCAGCTGTTCATCTAACCCTATCCATTCATATGCCGATGACTCAACCCTCCATTCTTCTACTCATTTCAAATCTGCCCCTTCCTTTGCATCTAGAGTTGCTTCCTCGTCTAAATCTTTCCGATTCCATTCTTGCAGATCTGGATAGAATTTCCCAGTGGGGTCGTCTCAACCTTGTGAAATTCAACTCTTTAAAAACTCAACTTCTAGAAATCTCCCTCTCAAAGACACCTCCTAACTTTTCTATTTCTTTCGATGGTTCTCCCGTCTCTCCTGTTGACAGTATAAACATCCTTGGCCTTCACATAAACAAAAAAAATGTCTTGGAAACCTCATATCACAATGGTTGCTAGGGCGGCCTCAAAGAAGCTGGGAGTTCTGTTTAAACTGCGAGAATTTTTTTTTTCCTCGCAGTTGCTCCAATTATACAAGGGTGTCATCCGCCCTTGTATGGAGTACTGCTCTCATATCTGGGGTGGCTCAGGTTTCACCCGTCTTTTGGATAGGGTTGAGTCAAAGGCTAAAATACTTATAAACTGTTCCTCTCTTTCTAATTCTCTTGATTCTTTATCCTTGCGACGTGATGTTGGTGCCTTGTCACTCTTTTCTATAGGTACTACAGCGGCAAATGCTCGAGGGAACTATCCACCGTGTACCTCCACCTTTACGGCGTCCTCGCAGCACAAGGGGTGCAATGTCCGCGCATCAATTTTGCGTGGACATAGGCAACTCTAGGCTTGTCCGCTGTGGTGCCTCTTTCTTTCCTGCCACCTCTGTTTTGTGGAACTCCCTTCCATCTTCCGCATTTCCCTTCTCATTTAATCTCAATTTCTTTAAAGCCCGCGTCTGCGCTCACCTAAGAAATTTGCGTTAGGTGGGTACTGTGGGGTGGTTTTTATTTTCTGGATTTTGTGCTCTTTTACCTTTATTTTTACTCTTTTAACACCCCCTCCTTGAATAGGGCTTTGCCCGTGAGTGGTGGTGATGTGTAAAAAAAATATATATATATATATATATATATATATATATATATATATATATATATATATATATATATATATATATATATATATATATATATATATATATATATATATATATATATATATATATATATATATAAATAAAATTGTGAGAACAAAACTTGGCCTATAATTTTCTGTTTGTTTTTATTGATTATATTTTATTGTTTTAACTTAGCTTGTAATAATCTTAATTGTACCTTATTAATATAAGTGAATGAGAAGATATTTTCTTCTTCATAAAATGAATTCACCTCAAGGACGACCATCAGCATTAAAGAGTCTCAAAATTTTTAAATACATAAATTTAAGATAGTTTTTTTTAAAGCACCATATCTCCTGAAGGGAAGCTTGTAGAGTCCTTAGATGTTCATATTTGGACTCAGCGTGACGAAATCTATTTATTCGCATTGTTATACACTTGAAAAGGAAAAAAAAAAAAAATCTTATTTTAGGGTAGAAAATTCTGAATTCTCCAATCGATAATACCATGCATCATAAGGGATATGCTACATATATATATATATATATATATATATATATATATATATATATATATATATATATATATATATATATATATATATATATATATATATATATATATATATATATATATTATAATTTCCGTAAATTTGAGGTTCAAAAATTTTAATTTTTTCAATCGGACCAAAAATTTTATTTATTAAAATAAATTTAATATATATTTCCCCTCTGAGGCAAAGTAAATAAAAGATGTTGAAATTTACATTTATTTTATTTAACAATAAATTTATTTTTTATTAAAAAATAAATTAAATAAATTGTCTACTTTTTAATCTCCATTCGAATATTTGAAATAAATAATCAATTTGATTTACTAAAGAACAAATTTGATTTATTTCACCAATGGATATGAACCCATCTGTCGCATGGAGATCACAGAATAAAGGTCTTCCTATTAGGAAGAATTACATTAAATGCCAAACACATTACACATTTGTTTTCTCTCATATAAACTTCATAAAAAGAACGAAGGTGGTCAGTAAATTCTACAAGTTGTTCCTTTTTAAGCAAACTCAAAACTAATAGGTTACTATCGAGGGTATATTCTATTTCATGTGCATTAAGAAACAACTCCCCAGCAATTTCAGGTAATTCTTCGAATATTTTGTCTTTCTTAAAACCAGACGCTTCTTCGTCCGAATAACCACGGTATTTTAAAAGTCGATCAACCCACTTCGGGTATTTATACATGATGGTAGGATAAAATTCAATATTATTTATCCATTCTTTTATATTTTCATCTGTTTTAAGAAACCACTTCAAAATCTTGTTTAGAAAACAAAATGGAACTTCTTCCTCCAGTTCTTGGAAAAAGTAATTCTTCTTCGTTACAATCAGAGAACCTATCGAAAATTAAATCCTTAAAATCGTCAATCTCATCATCACTTTCAACAACCCATTTAAAAATATCTTCAAATAAATTCATGTTCTGTTTCTTCATCATATTATGGAAGTCTTTAATTACAAAGAGTGTTTTGAACGACTTTAAAATATTTTGATCTAAATCGAAAGACTTTACGAACAAATCGGCCAATTTAAAATTACCATGAGACACTATAAGATGGTCACAAATCCTAATTCCATGATTTTTCAAAATCCTAATTCTGGATTTCAAATTTGCATATTTTAAAATTAAATTAACATTGTTCAAATCGTGAGTTGTAATCTTCGGTTGAGTGAATAACATCGTTATTAATGAAATACGATTTCCAATTATTTCCTTTGATTCAGTTTCTATAATCTGTTCCTTCAAGTGAGCTGGGCTCTTAATCCAAACTTCTCTTAGTAGCAGACGATAATTGTAAAACTGACACATGTATTTGTCACTGATAAGTGAAATAATATCAGACATTAGTTTATTATATTCCACTACACCAAACTTCTCGAAAATTATGTGTACAAAATCCATAAACTGATACTGATAAGGCCAAAGTAAAAACCAACTAACTATATTAACAGAGTCATCAAATTTTAGGAAAAATTCTTTTAATTCCTCTTTGTTCATCAAACTCAAAAAATGCATAATAATATTGCGATCAGCCACAAACTCTCTACTTAAGAGAGAATTAGTTGCTATCTCATAAAACTCGATATGTTTCAAAGTTTGTTTTATGAAGTTGCAGTAAGATGCATCAACAAGCTTTCTTACAATGTTTACCTCTTCATTTGCTTTCCTGGCTCCCCCTTTTGGACTGTAACTAAACTTTATTGCTGCTAAATTTTTATTTTTTAATCCGTAGGAGAAAACTTTTGCCTTAAAATGCCGAGTTTTAACTTTTTGAATTAGCTCTGAACTTGAGTTTATCTCCTCAAGATAATCAGACCACATCACCATCGGACATTCGGGATTGTGCTCTTTAAGCCACTCCTTAAAATTTGGTTCATTATTTCGTAATTCTTGCCACAAATCTGGGATAATATCTTCCAAAAAATTACAATTTTTACTTCAGAAGGATTCCTTGATGAAGAAAAAGCAGCGAGGGAGCTGCTGAAAGAACAAAGTTTTAGTCTTTTTCTTAAGTACAAAATTGCTTGCCAATATTTTTTGGAAGATATTATCCCAGATTTGTGGCAAGAATTACGAAATAATGAACCAAATTTTAAGGAGTGGCTTAAAGAGCACAATCCCGAATGTCCGATGGTGATGTGGTCTGATTATCTTGAGGAGATAAACTCAAGTTCAGAGCTAATTCAAAAAGTTAAAACTCGACATTTTAAGGCAAAAGTTTTCTCTTACGGATTAAAAAATAAAAATTTAGCAGCAATAAAGTTTAGTTACAGTCCAAAAGGGGGATCCAGGAAAGCAAATGAAGAGGTAAAAATAGTAAGAAAGCTTGTTGATGCATCTTACTGCAACTTCATAAAACAAACTTTGAAACATATCGAGTTTTATGAGATAGCAACTAATTCTCTCTTAAGTAGAGAGTTTGTGGCTGATCGCAATATTATTATGTATTTTTTGAGTTTGATGAACAAAGAGGAATTAAAAGAATTTTTCCTAAAATTTGATGACTCTTTTTATATAGTTAATTGGTTTTTACTTTGGCCTTATCAGTATCAGTTTATGGATTTTGTACACATAATTTTCGAGAAGTTTGGTGTAGTGGAATATAATAAACTAATGTCTGATATTATTTCACTTATCAGTGACAAATACATGTGTCAGTTTTACAATTATCGTCTGCTACTAAGAGAAGTTTGGATTAAGAGCCCAGCTCACTTGAAGGAACAGATTATAGAAACTGAATCAAAGGAAATAATTGGAGATCGTATTTCATTAATAACGATGTTATTCACTCAACCGAAGATTACAACTCACGATTTGAACAATGTTAATTTAATTTTAAAATATGCAAATTTGAAATCCAGAATTAGGATTTTGAAAAATCATGGAATTAGGATTTGTGACCATCTTATAGTGTCTCATGGTAATTTTAAATTGGCCGATTTGTTCGTAAAGTCTTTCGATTTAGATCAAAATATTTTAAAGACGTTCAAAACACTCTTTGTAATTAAAGACTTCCATAATATGATGAAGAAACAGAACATAAATTTATTTGAAGATATTTTTAAATGGGTTGTTGAAAGTGATGATGAGATTGACGATTTTAAGGATTTAATTTTCGATAGGTTCTCTGATTGTAACGAAGAAGATTACTTTTTCCAAGAACTGGAGGAAGAAGTTCCATTTTGTTTTCTAAACAAGATTTTGAAGTGGTTTCTTAAAACAGATGAAAATGTAAAAGAATGGATAAATAATATTGAATTTTATCCTACCATCATGTATAAATACCCGAAGTGGGTTGATCGACTTTTAAAATACCGTGGTTATTCGGACGAAGAAGCGTCTGGTTTTAAGAAAGACAAAATATTCGAAGAATTACCTGAAATTGCTGGGGAGTTGTTTCTTAATGCACATGAAATAGAATATACCCTCGATAGTAACCTATTAGTTTTGAGTTTGCTTAAAAAGGAACAACTTGTAGAATTTACTGACCACCTTCGTTCTTTTTATGAAGTTTATATGAGAGAAAACAAATGTGTAATGTGTTTGGCATTTAATGTAATTCTTCCTAATGGAAGACCTTTATTCTGTGATCTCCATGCGACAGATGGGTTCATATCCATTGGTGAAATAAATCAAATTTGTTCGTTTGTATATCAAATTGATTATTTATTTCAAATATTCGAATGGAGATTAAAAAGTAGACAATTTATTTAATTTATTTTTAATACAAAATAAATTTATTGTTAAATAAAATAAATGTAAATTTCAACATCTTTTATTTACTTTGCCTCAGAGGGGAAATATATATTTAAATTTATTTTTTAAAAAATAATTTTTTTTTTAATATTTTTTTTTTTTATTTAATATTATAAAATATTATAATAATATATATATATATATATATATATATATATATATATATATATATATATATATATATATATATATATATATATATATATATATATATATATATATATATATATATATATATATATATATATATATATATATATATATATATATATATATATATATATATATATATATATATATATATATATATATATATATAATATATATATATATATATATATATATATATATATGATATTTCGATTGGAGAATTCAGAATAAAAAAAAAACCCTAAAATAAGATTTTTTTTTTTTTCCTTTTCAAGTGTATAACAATGCGAATAAATAGATTTCGTCACGCTGAGTCCAAATATGAACATCTAAGGACTCTACAAGTTTCCCTTCAGGAGATATGGTGCTTAAAAAAAAAACTATCTTAAATTTATGTATTTAAAAATTTTGAGGCTCTTTTAATGCTGATGGTCGTCCTTGAGGTGAATTCATTTTATGAAGAAGAAAATATCTTCTCATTCACTTATATTAATAAGGTACAATTAAGATTATTACAAGCTAAGTTAAAACAATAAAATATAATAAAAATAAAAACAAACAGAAAATTATAGGCCAAGTTTTGTTCTCACAAAATATATATATATATATATATATAATATATATATATATATATATATATATATATATATATATATATATATATATATATATATATATATATATATATATATATATATATTAGGGATGGAGTGAAGTATCGGTATCGGTATCGGCAGTAGTATCGGCAATATCGCGTATTTTTAGGTATCGGGTATCGGTATCGGGTATTTTTAGGTATCGGTATCGGTAAAAATTTTGGTATCGCTATATATATATATATATATATATATATATATATATATATATATATATATATATATATATATATATATATATATATATATATATATATATATATATATATATATATATATATATTTTTTTTTTTTTTTTTTTTTTTTACACATCACCACCACTCACGGGCAAAGCCCTATTCAAGGAGGGGGTGTTAAAAGAGTAAAAATAAAGGTAAAAGAGCACAAAATCCAGAAAATAAAAACCACCCCACAGTACCCCCCTAACGCAAATTTCTTAGGTGAGCGCAGACGCGGACTTTAAAGAAATTGAGATTAAATGAGAAGGGAAATACGGAAGATGGAAGGGAGTTCCACAAAACAGAGGTGGCAGGAAAGAAAGAGGCACCACAGCGGACAAGCCTAGAGTTGCCTATGTCCACGCAAAATTGATGCGCGGACATTGCACCCCTTGTGCTGCGAGGACGCCGTAAAGGTGGAGGTACACGCGTGGATAGTTCCCTCGAGCATTTGCCGCTGTAGTACCTATAGAAAAGTGACAAGGCACCAACATCACGTCGCAAGGATAAAGAATCAAGAGAATTAGAAAGAGAGGAAGAGTTTATAAGTATTTTAGCCTTTGACTCAACCCTATCCAAAAGACGGGTGAAACCTGAGGCACCCCAGATATGAGAGCAGTACTCCATACAAGGGCGGATGACACCCTTGTATAATTGGAGTAACTGCGAGGAAGAAAAAAATTCTCGCAGTCTAAACAGAACTCCCAGCTTCTTTGAAGCCGCCCTAGCAACCATTGTGATATGAGGTTTCCAAGACATTTTTTTTGTTTATATGAAGGCCAAGGATGTTTATACTGTCAACAGGAGAGACGGGAGAACCATCGAAAGAAATAGAAAAGTTAGGAGGTGTCTTTGAGAGGGAGAATTCTAGAAGTTGAGTTTTTAAAGAGTTGAATTTCACAAGGTTGAGACGACCCCACTGGGAAATTCTATCCAGATCTGCAAGAATGGAATCGGAAAGATTTAGACGAGAAGCAACTCTAGATGCAAAGGAAGGGGCAGATTTGAAATGAGTAGAAGAATAGAGGGTTGAGTCATCGGCATATGAATGGATAGGGTTAGATGAACAGCTGAGAAGATCATTAATGAAAAGTAAGAATAGAGTAGGAGACAAGACAGAACCCTGAGGAACACCACTATTGACAGGAAAGAAGAAGAAGTCGCTCCATCAACAACAGCTGAAATGGAACGATTAGAAAGAAAACTAGACATAAGTAAGCAAAGAGAAGGAGGAAACCCAAAGGAGGGGAGTCTGGAAAGCAGTGACGCATGCCATACCCGGTCAAACGCCTTAGATATGTCAAGCGCCACCACGCAAGTCTCCCCATGGTCCCTAAGGGCATAAGACCATAGATCCGTGAGATAGGAAAGTATATCACCAGTAGACCTCAAACGTCGAAAGCCATACTGATGATCCAGATGATCTAAGAAGTGAGAGTTGAGAATGGTTTCAAAGATCTTAGACAGAATACAAGTGAGAGCTATAGGACGATAATTGGAAGGATCAGAGCGGCTACCTTTCTTCGGAATAGGTTGGATTATTGCGCGCTTCCAACACTGAGGGAAAGTACTAGTATTGAGGCATAGAGAGAAAAGTTGAACGAGGGACGGAGCCAGCTCAGAGGCGCACTCCCTTAAAACTCGGGGAGGAATGCCATCCGGGCCGCTTGCTTTCCTAACGTTCATTGACTTCAGAAGCCCATGCACCTGGTCAAATGAAATCACAGGCAAAGGCATGGGACATCTGAGGGGAGAAGAAGTAGGAGGAGGATTGCCGGAGTCGTCCAGGGTTGAATTAGAGGAGAATAGGAGGCCGAAGAGATTAGCCTTTTCAGTTGGAGTGTTAGCAACAGAACCATCAGAGCGAATAAGAGGAGGAAAGGAAGATTTACAGAAATTGTTGGAGATGTTTTGGCAAGAGGCCAGAAAGATTTTTCAGTAGGAGAATTTAGGAGCTCAGCACACCTTCGTTTGGTGAAAGTCTGCTTTGCTCGTCGAAGAATATCCCTGCAACGATTCCGATCTGAATGAAAATTAGCTAGAGTGATAGGAGAAGGAGAATTTTTCCACTCTCGATACGCGATGTCTCTAGCCTGAATGGCACGAGAACAAGCACGATCGAACCATGGATTTTGAGGAGAGAAAGATTTAGTTAAGAAGGAATGAACCTGTTCATCCCATCAACGATTACGGCCCCCACCTTATCAGCAGAGTCCGAAGCGTCTTCAGAGACAAAGCAGTCACTCCAGGAATAGTTAGCGTAGAAGCAACGGAAAGCCCCCCAGTCAGCCAGATGAAAGTGCCAGAAGATACGCTTAGGGCAGGGTGGAGCAGTTGGAGAGAAAGCATGAAAATTAAGACAAATTAGATTGTGGTCAGATTTACCAATAGGTGCGAAGATAGCGTATTTATAGAGAGAAGGACTAGTAGTGAAACATAAGTCAAGAGTGTTCAAGAATTGGTTGGGACGATCTGGAATGTGTGTTGGTTCTTTAATCAGTTGCTCCAGATCGTTGAGAATGCTGAATGATTCAGCCTCCTCTCCCCCTGAATCGGTATGAGAGGAACCTAACCACTCAGTGTTGTGTACGTTGAAATCCCCTAAATAGAGGACCTCAGTATTTGGATGCGAAGATGTAACAGTCTCGTGAGAAGTAGTTAGATACTCAAAAAAGGTAGAAAAATCTGTTCTATTAGGAGAACGGTAGCAGAAGCACAAGATTATTGAAGTGGTAGGAAGAAAGATTTTAAGCCACAGAACATCGAAGTTAGGAGATTCAAGATTCACAAGACGTGTTACCGGAGTGTTGGTGTTAACATAGGCACAAACTCCACCCTTAGAACGGAAATTATGAAACAAGTTATAGTTAGATATATTATAAAAGTTAGAAGAGGAATTCTTTGATATCTGGGTCTCAGACAAGAGTAAAAGGTTAGGATGAGAATTAGAGAGATGGTATTCCACAGAAGCTAAGTTAGAGTATAAGCCACGGATGTTGGTGAAGTGTACAGAGAACCCACGTCTGCGCACACCAGCCATTCTGAATAGACAAATAAAGAGCCAATCTAACAAACACAAACAATCACACGAGCAAACAGACAGACAAACGAAGAGACAAACAAAACAAAAAAAAACGAAATAATGCTTATGTTAAAAACAAATATTAAAACGTTAAAAACACAAACACAAACAATCACACGAGCAAACAGACAGACAAACGAAGAGACAAACAAAACAAAGTAAAACCGAAATAATGCTTATGTTAAAAGCAAATATTAAAACGTTAAAATTAATTATGGAGCTATATAGCTATAAAACTATTTCTATTTAAAACAAAATAATCACTAGAAACTTATCTTAAATTTTTATGAATCGCTAGTTAATCCCGTTGTAAATTAAACCACTATAGATACTAAATTTTAAACACAGAAAAATTGATAAAAACAAATTTACTTAGTAGATAAACAATTAATTATAAACGATTAAAAACACGGATACACTAAAATGCACTAAAACACAAATTAAAACGCTTAAGATGCGAAGGACCAAGACTTGACTACAAAGATATATGGGAGAGGACAGGTTAAACGGGTTGGCTATGATGAGTGTACATAGAAAATTTTGTGTTTGATAATTATGATTACTTTATACAAACTGTGGTAGATAAGTTTGCTATGAACCCAAGAATTTTTTTTTTTTTTTTTAAATCAATTATTTGCAACTGTTCCATACTGTAAATTTTTCATCATTTCATATTGTATTTGATATTCTATAGTTAATAAAATAAAAATTAATTAAATAATAATTATTTTCTCATCTATACAAAAGTTTATAGTTTAATATGTCTGCTTATATTCCAGTAAGTTCTAAAAAAAAATTAAGCTGCCCTCTTTCTTGGAAGCTGGAGACTCCCATATATATATATTATATATATATATATATATATATATATATATATATATATATATATATATATATATATATATATATATATATATATATATATATATATATATATATATATATATATATATATATATATATATATATATATATATATATAATATATTTATTTATTTTTTATATTATTTATTGAATGAGAGCGAGTTTCTTTTTAATTTTTGTCGAGAACGGCTAAAAAGTTTGGAAACATAAACTCAGGCTAAAAGACACATAGCTTGTTTGCGGCTTTGTAGCTTGAGTTTTGAAGGAGTTGTAAAATTTTAAATTACGTATTTGTATTGGTTTAAGTGAATAATTATTGGCTGTGTGCTTTTATTTAATTTCGAACCATTTGTCACTACTATAAAAATAGGACTTATAATATTTCATTAACTTCTTTTCATTCCTTCATGTTCTTTTAAGTAATCGTAACAAAGGAACGGAAGAAAATAGACAGTTGACACCCAAGGACCTATCAAAACTGTCCCTTTCAAAAAATGTAAAACTTGCTTTGAATGGTTCATCCCAAAAATAAATTCTCACAAATAATCAAGCCAACCACACATTTATAAATGCAACATGCAGATTTTAAAACCACATTCTAAACAAGTCATCTATGCTTACATACAAAATTGATTTTCCAATACTCCAAAGGATTGTCAAAAATAATTTACAAGCATACATGGCCTTTAAAAGCTGAGTTAGTCACTAGCGTATACCTTAAGCATACGTATATTGATCCAACTTCTAAAGAATGAAAATGTTATCAATAATATCTTGAGGGAAATCATTCTAAAAACTTACTTTGGTAATAATTTAATTTGATCTGGCATGAACTTCTATTTTTCACTATATTAAAAATATGAAGTCAGAATGTTTAAATGAATTCTATACATACTTTTCTTTCACAGAATAGTAATATAAATACCTTAAAAAAAAAAATTTAAATACTATTTATTTATTATGCAAAAACAAAAACTGTCTTTTAAACTCTTATAATACAATTTTAGCAACAATAACATTCTTGGATATCTCTGTTTTCTATATTTAGTTTGCCATTTAATTCTATTTTCTCTCTCTTTAGAGAGAGAGTTATTGTGCCTGATTGAATATAATATTGATTTGTGGAAGTATCGATATATCAATATAAATTTCTAATATTTATATTATTATTATTTAGTTTTCATTTCATTTATGCCAATTAATATTATTATTACTACAGGTATACCTCATTTTATGGTGCTTCGTTTTACGGTGCTTCACTCATACCGCGCTAAAATATTTTTCAGTTCTTGTCTCACTCTTACAGCAACCAAGCGCTGTACAGCTTTTAATCAAATTTCCCATGCGGCATTCAGTTTGAACACAGCATTCATAACACACGCATCGCTCTCCACTTGATGATGTGATGGAATTGCTGGCATCTCACGATGAACCTTTAACAGATGAAGATTTACTTTTACTCGATGAGCAACGTAAATTATTTCTAGAGGCTGAATCTCTACTGTTGATGATGATGATGGCAATGGAATTAAGGAAATGTCTACAAAAGATTTAAAGCATTATGTAGGCCTACTGCATACGGTTGTGAAAGGATTTGAATCAATTGACAATAACTTTGAGAGAAGTTCAAAAGTTGGCAAAAGATTGCTAAACGACATCACATGTTTCACTGAAATTCTTTGAGAGAGAAAGTGATGCTCAATGAAGCAAACATCATTAACATCTTATTTTAAGCCAGTGCCGCAAATACCCGCACCTTCAAATCTTATCACTCAACAGCCATCATCGCCTCAACAACCATCAACATTAACGCTAGACTCTCCACCAAGCATGAGAATTAGATTCGTTGAAGGGTCAGATGACGAGTCTCACCAATCCCCTTCAACTTACTTCAATGATATTAATAAAGTTTTTAAGCTAAAATATTTTATTATTTTATTTACCCTTCATTACTTATTTTATTTTTAAATTGAATCTTATTTTTAGCCTAGCACCATTACGCAAATAATAAATGATAGTGTAAACAAGTTTTAAGGTATTCATATATTGCTGCGAGTGAAAAAAAAGCAAGTGACTCGCATTGCGACAGTGGTCTGGAACCATACCTGCCGTATTACTGAGGTATACCTGTACTATTATATAGTTTTCTAGCATACTTAGTTTGACATAACCTGAATGACTGAAGTTTGCCACGAAATATATACCTAACTGATTGATGGGATGTTGCTATGGCATACAGGCCTACTGCCAAATTACACTATATATATATATATATATATATATATATATATATATATATATATATATATATATATATATATATATATATATATATATATATATAGTATAAAAATAATGTAATATGGCAGTAGACCTGTATACTATAGCAACATTCTATCAATCAGTTAAGCCTATATTACACAGCAAACTTCAGTCTTTCAAGTTATGATAAGTTGACTAAGTACGCTAGAAAACTAAATAATAATAATAATAATAATAATAATAGGCATAAATGAAATGAAAGCTAAATAATAATACAAACATTAAAAAATTTGATTTAATATATCAATATTTTGATTTATCGACATTTCCATATATTGAAGGTTGTTACAGTACATTGCAGAAAAATATTGGTAATCAAAGGACAAATATGGCAATAAATATTCAATTAGTTTTGCTATTTTTGTATAAAGGCCAGTTGAAAAACAGTTGCTTTACCATTCAGAGTGAAAATAATCAATTTTTTCTTTTTTTTAATAGTTTTTTTATTATGTATTTATATTACTTTTCTGTGAAAGAAAATTATATATAGAATGCATTTAAATATTTTGACTTCATATTTTTAATATAGTAAAAAATAGAGAGGTTTGGGCCAGATTGAATTATTACCCTTACTTTTCAATATAGTAAAAGTATTAGATCAATGTTATAAATTTAGAACAATCTCTAATTCATATTTTTGCTGCTAATACAGTAAAACAGATATAAAATGGCTTTGAAAATAGAAATGGGTTATTTTGATAATTATAAATATTTTTATATTTATCTTTATTTGTTTTCTTAATAAAAGTTTTTCAGGAAAAATATTTGTTCAAAAAAATTGATTAATTACTGATGTGGTAATTTGTTTAAAATAGGTAACTTTTTAGGACATGAACTTCATAAGAAAATAGTTATTGAAGTTGAATTTAAACTTAAATGTAAATGGACCTATTCCTATTTTGTTTATGAATCTCCCTATCTTTCTGGCCTACTGTATATATGTTAAAATATATATATTTATGTATTCAATTGTAGAAAAGTAATTTTTCATTATCGAAAGATATTCCTTTATCTTTTTATTATGATCCCTATTTGTGAGCTTATTGTGATATAATGAAAAGAACTGGCAGTATTTTTATATCAGATGATAAAATATAGTGTATAGAAGGTCAGAGGAACTGATAGCAATTAGATGAAAAAATGAAGAAGGAAATCGAGGTAGGATGCAAAATATTATAAAAGGGATAGTCATATTGGGATATTTTAATTTTCTAGACATTGAGTGGAATACTTTGAGTAGTATGGTTAATAGAAATTTGGTATTTATAAATTATATTCTTTACAACTTTTTGAGTTAGGTGATCCAAGAACTTACCAGGCATGAAGCACTGTTAGATTTATTAGTAAAAAATGATGAAAATATGGTGAATGATGTCAGAGTAGAGGAGACTTTAAGAGCTAGTGACCATTATATAATTAGATTTAACTGGAATGTGATGTTTGGGCTGAAATTGCAAGTCAATAAGAAAAAGTTATTTCAGAAATGGTGATTTTAGCAAATTTCAAGCAATGCTTAATGAAATTGACTGGAGATAAGGAGTTTAATGGTCAAAATTGTTTTATGTGGGAATACTTCAAGCAAATATTAACTAATATTCAGTCTGTATATTTTAAGGATAAATCTATTAGAATGGCAAAGAGAAATCCTAGTTAGTGAAATAGAGAGATAAAAGAGGAAATTGGTGAAAAGTAGATGTTTTAAAATATTCAAAGATAGTAGTAGAGAGGAAGATTTAGAACATTACAAGAGAATTATGGAATGAACTTAACCAGTCAATAAGAAAAGCAAAGAGAATGGTAGAAATTAATTTGGCAAGGAATAGTAATAAAGACATGAAAAAGTTTTTACTTCCTATAAATTTAAAAGTTAAGATAAAAAAATTGGCCCAATTAAAATTGGTGAGAATTTAGTAAGTTCGGAAAAACAAATTGGTTAATATTTTCATTGTATATTTTGCATCAGTGTTTACAGAGGAATGATTGGATAACAGTTTAAAAGACTAATAGCTCTAGTATACATGTAATAAATAGGTATACAGCATTTGAAATTGAGTTAAATAAAATTAAATCACTACCAGAACATATTGACCCAAATAAGGTAGCTGGTCCCGATGGTGTATATGGAATTCTAAAGGAGGGAGCAGCAGTATTACAAAGGCATTGTATTTGATTTTTAAATGATCTGTTGCTTTTGGAGAGGTACCAGAGGACTGGAAAACAGCATACATGATGCCCATTTATAAGAAAGGTAGTAAAGAAGATCTAGGAACTAAACTAACTAGCTTAACATCTCTGGTTATAAAAGTTTTTGAAAAGTCATAGAGATATTTTGATGATGATAAGATACTGCATAACTCCCAGCATGGATTTAGAAAGGATGCTCATGTCAGACTAACCTTCTAGAATTCATGGAATATATTACTGAATGTATAGACAGGGGTGATCCAGTTGATGTTATATATTTAGACTTTAGCAAAGCTCTTAATAAGGTACCCCATGTAAAGCCGATGCAAAAGTTGTCACAGTGTGGTATAGGTGGAGTGGTACACAATTGGATTAAAGAGTGGTTGAAGAACAGAAGGCAGTGTGTGCTACTGAATGGAAATAAGTCATTATGGGAAACAGTGAATAGTGGGGTCCCACAGGATTCTCTAGTGGAACCACTATTGTTCCTCATATAGGCCCTACAGAAATGATTGACAAATGTCTTAAATGTAAGGTTTTTAAGTTTACAGATGATGCCAAAGTAGTCACCTCAGTAAGGAATAATGATGGATGTATAAAGCTTCAAGGGGATCTAGATATTCTTTGGTTGGGAAGATAAGTGGCAAATGAATTTTAATAGTAAAGAATGTAAAGTTCTTCATGTAGATTACTCAAATGAAAGGTTTAATTATCATGTGAATGGGGATTGGCTTGAGACTGGACCAAGAAAAAGATTTAGGTGTGATTATTAGCAGTATTCTGAAAGTGGGTGATCAGTGTTTGAAAGCAAGGAATAGAGCTAAAAAGATGTTAGGAATAATAAATCGCAATGTAGTTTACTATTGGTAGTATATATTTTAAATTTTATTAAATATTTTTTTTTTTTTATTTTTTTATATCATTAATATTATAATTAAATTCTTTAGTATATTTATACTCATTTTATATTATAAAATAATATATTATTATTAAATATTATTAAATTATTATTATTATTATTTTTATTTTAGTATTATTAAATATTTTATTTCATTACTTAATAGTCATTTAATATTTTATTAATATCCATTATTTTTTTATTATTATTAAAAAAAAAAAAAAAAAAAAAAAAATTAATTTATTATTATTATTATTATTAATTTTTTTTTTTTTTTTTAATATATATATATATATATATAATATATATATATATATATATATATATATATATATATATATATATATATATATATATATATATATATATATAATATATATATATATATATATATATATATATAGAAAAAGGTAAAACCAATTCATAAATATTTGTATATTGGCTTGGGGTTTGCTTGTATGTATATTATAATTAATCTAACTGGCAGGTTTGTAGTTAGCCTATTAAAGCTAACCTGAATTCAGTAAAGATAATTAATAGGTCTAGTACAATTAAGTGATTAGCAATGTATAAGTAGTAGGTTATATAGCAATAGTTTTAATATTTGTGGAAGTTGGTAAATATATTAGCTTTTACTTTGGGAGTGATACTGTTAATAACCTCTCTTTATGTTTGGTTATTTTCCCTGATTATTTAATAAATTATTTTGTATGTATATATATATATATATATATAACTTGGTTTATTATTTTTGCATGTTGCGTGTGTATTTGGATTGGCATTTTATCTAGTTTAACTGATAGCCTCAATAGGCTCATGTGGCATCTTGCATTCTATTTTACTTATATTCTTGTACAGTTTGCTTATATCTTAAATAAGTTGCTATTTCATTATACTTTTCTATGTACAGAGACAAATATATATTGGCCAAAGCCAACCTAAACTTGTCTTAACTTACCTAAGCAATTGATTCTAGTTTTGAATTATTTTGTTTTCACTTGCTTTATATAAGATCATTACAGACCTTCATTCAAATTTATGAGCAGTAATAACATGCATAAATTGATACTAGAATAAGTTTTAATAACATGTTTTTATATAATTATTTTGTAACATCAAATGTAGATAAATTTACTATCAAGGTTAAGATTTTAAAATGAAACTGATTAAATTGACTTGGAGTTGAGCTGTGTTACTATCTATTTGATGTGGGTTATAAGCTTTCTCGTTTCATATAGTAACAGGTTCTTAATTTCTAGAATTAAATTTTTTGAATTAAGGAAAAAATTTATTTGAATTTAGCTTTTGAGCAAGCTGCTTATTAGTGAGGTTTATTTAGATAACAAATTTTGAAATTTTTTTTTTTTTTTTTTTTTTTTTTTTTTTTTACAATGGTACCATTCTCTTCGTTAAGAAGGGCATAGATCATTTTAAGTTACATTTTTTTTTTCTTCCACAATTTGGTAATTAGTTTAACATAAAGAAACTGAATAAAAATCTTTTAATTTTTATTATCTCCATTTTCGTATAACGTGTAAAATTCAACTAAAAGATTTTTATAACAGAAAAATTAAATATACCTAAATGTATATAGAGGTATAACATTTAAATAATCTTTCCTGATCCCCTGCATATGTTTAAAACTTTTAAAACTGATGGCAGGCAGAGGATTGCTCAACCTTACACTTGGTGAGTTTTTTTTTTTTATTTGCTTTTAAAATAAATTGTAATAATATATATACGGTATATATATATATATATATATATATATATATATATATATATATATATATATATATATATATATATATATATATATATATATATATATATATATATATATATATATTATATATATTAATGAAAATAAAGCAGCAAAATTTAGATAAGAGATTCGAGTCTCCATTAAACAGAAGAGGTGGGAGAAGAAATTTTAGCAGAAATTTGAGTACATCTTTGTCAAATCGTTTGTCAAGAGGAGTAGGAAGAGGAGGTATTTTTTATTTATTTTTTAAAATTTTGTTCGTATATATTCTTTAACCAGGAGCGTAAATCCGGAATTTATTTATTTATTTATTTATTTATTTATTTTTTTTATTTTTTATTTTTTTAAATCTTTGAACTTTCCTTGTTCTGAATCGGATTTTGTATTGAACTTCGTCTCTTATAAATTAATTTACCTCGCCTCTTATTTTGGTCCGATAACCTTGATGATGATGAGAACTGAATTGTTTTCTATTTTTGTTTGTCTCTTTATAGTATTTAAATTAAATTTGGTTTTTGAATTCAAAATAAACTCTTTGTGTATATACAATATATATATAGTTAATCTTTGGATGCTTAAGTAATTGGTATTAGTAAACTAAAATATATATAATATATATATATATATATATATATATATATATATATATATATATATATATATATATATATATATATATATATATATATATATATATATATATATATATATATATATATATATATATATATATATATAGAGAGAGAGAGAGAGATCAGCATTCACTTAAATTAATGATTATATGCATTTTCTCAGAAAAAAATCAGAAAATTACAGATTTTGTATAATAAAGTTTTAAAAAAAGTAGAAAATTTTTTAATATATTTTTTTTTTTTCTGATTCACAATAGTGATTCAGCAGGTTTAAGGTAAAGTTTTAAACAATGTAAGATATAAAATTATCAATATAACCTGTATTTATACATATTATTGTTATTTTATTGCTGTGTATCAAACTTGTATCATTTAGCTACATTATTTCAAAATGATTATTTTGTTTATACTTTCAGTCACTACGGCTAAAAGATCAGCTTCAGCAGTATGGGAGTACTTTACAATATTTCAGGATAGACTCGAAATATCAAATGTAACATCTGCAGCCAGGAAATTAGAAGAGGACCTCTGGGTGTTACAAATAAAAAAATTTTCAACCAAATCTTTATGGGGGCATCTAAAATCAAAACAAAAAGATGAACATTCACTTTCAGAAAAGGAGCGGTCAAAAGAAAAAGAAAATATTTATTAAAAAAAAAAAAAAAAGAAAAAAATCTTAATTTTCTTATATTTTGTTTGATTTAATCCACCATTAATAAGTATAATTTGCCATTTTAACCCCGGCAGGCAAACCCCGGTTTTCCCTGATATTTAGCCGGGGCAGGGACCCTGGTCAGTCCATATATATATATATATATATATATATATATATATATATATATATATATATATATATATATATATATATATATATATATATATATATATATATATATATATATATATATATATATATATATATTGAACCCTTGTTTTTTTTTCTATAGGATTTGTCGCTAATCCAGATACAAGAAGAAACCAAAATTTTTCCAGATTATCTTTGCAAGGAAAACCAAACAAACCAATCTACAGTAGACTGACAAGGAATAAAGTAAGACCTTTTTACTTGGGAGTTGTTAATCATTTTACATTATATATTAAAAATTTAACAATGATAATGGAAAGAAAGAAATTGGTGTCATATGTCTTTGTATATTAGACACATGTTGCAATATATTTGCTATTTAAATGTTTTGAAACAGACCATTCTGTATTTAAATTTTCATTGTAGAAAATCTGTAATTAATAATAAAAAAAATTTGATGTTTGGTAGAGATATTTTTATTAATTTAATTAATTTATTAATTTAATAATTATTATTAATAATATTGCAGCCACCATTGAGGTCGAATAATGCTGTACAAAGAGGTATATCTACTAAGAGCCTGAAGGTAATACTAAAAGGTTAACGGTGTTATTATAGTATGTACTGTACAAATTGGTTCTGGTCTAAATACCATAGCTACTATATATAAATGAATAATTTTGTAATTTTTATTATTTCCCTACCAATCATTGGTATGGTTGTTGTATGTGCGTGTGCCATCCATCTATATACCATAGCTACTATATATAAATTAATCATTTAGTAATTTTTATTATTTCCCTACCATTCAAGGGTATGGTTGCATGTGCGTATACCATCCATTGGTAGAGTGTAGGCACATATGTAAATGGCATACTATAATAACATCATGTTAACCTTATAATTTTAGATTTGCATGATTTTTTTATGGAATTTTTAAGTTACGGAGTAGTTTTTATATGTGCATGGATTGTCTCCCAGGTTTTTTGAGGTATCTTTAGTGGTGGTTAATGGTTAGTTGCTTACCCTTGGTACTCTGTTAAATATGAGAAATAGTTTTATAAATTCCTTTAGGTTGGGTCTAATGTAGAAAGAAGTTTGTGAGTTTTAAACAAATGTGTTAAAAAAAAAAATTTAATATTGAATTTTAAGAAAATTTTCAATTTCTATTTCTTTGTTACAAACTTTGGATTGGACCCTCTATTGATAATAGAGGTGTGGAATTGCTACTAGTAAAGCAGAAGATTTTTTGAGTGGGGTCGAAAATGATGATTGCTTAAAATTCCAGTCAAATTAAATATCTTCCCATGACTCTGGTTCTTTGTAAAGCCATAGGCATCCTCTTGAATTTAATAAAGGAGGCTTAAAACTAAAAAAAATTTAGAAGTTATTTATAAGTTAACATTTTGGGAATGAACCAATATAGTCAAAGAATTTGAACAGAGTTGGACCCAAAGACAGCCAGAAATTATGAAGCTGTGCCAAATGAAATTTATTTTTTCCACATAGTACAGCCTTTAATAGTAAGCTAGTAATATAATGATTGTGAATGAGTGAAGAGTATTAACTATTAGTGAAAGTGAGAATGCATAAAAGTATGCCGAGGAGACTTAAATGTTACAGAATATAAAGGGTTTTATTCCAAAAAGGAGAGGGTGAAGAAAAACTCCAAGGAATATATATATGTATTTGAAATTAAGTTAGTTACTTAAACTGTATTATTGGTAGTTCACACATGCGATAAAATTTTTTGTTCATTGCAGTTAGCAGTACCATTTCAACCCGTATTGGCAGTATAAATAGTAGCATATGTAATGTTTTGACCACAATGGTTCATCCAGAATATTAACTTATGAATAAATACTCAAGTTTTGGGTTTTAGACAACTTTGACATCCTCTAGAGCAGTGTTTTCCAACGTGGGCGTTCATAGGGGGGAAATGGGCAGTGGAAAAAGTTAATTCAGGTGGGTGGTGAAGAGAACGAAGTGGGCAAGGGCATTATTCGTATAACTATAAAATAAAAAAAAAAAATATATATATATATATATATATATATATATATATATATATATATATATATATATATATATATATATATATATATATATATATATATATATATATATATATATATATATATATGTAAGGGTTATTTTTCCTTTGTTATTGTTTGTTTTTGTAATGGAAAGTGGGGGTGGGGGTATGAGTGTCCCCGCCACTGAGGGGGGGGGGGGAAACGTTTGAATGGTAAAGTAGTTAATTTAATTAATTAATCTGGCACAGTTGCTTTCAATCTTTGTTTGTTGGAATGTTTTTTTTTTTTATAGTGTCTAAAGAAAGTTTTATTTTATTTATTTATTTTTTTTTCATAGAGCACATCATAGTCATGTCAGAATCAAAAAAAAAGAAAGAAGAAAGTCTGTATGCAATAAAGTGTGGAATATTTGAAGTTTTGATTTAACTAGTCTGCGAGAAAAGAGGAGATAGAACAGGCCTCGTTGTCCCATTGTCATGGTGCGGTCGGGTGGGATCCGTTGGGAGTTTAGCATGATAGTATTTCATGAGATTTCTCAGCGTGATTCATTTTTGTACCGTCTTGGCGCAGGGGTATAACACACCTGCTTACGATCCAAGAGACCAAGGGTTCGAATCCAGGCGGTATAGCAGACTTTAAAGAGTTTCAGTATTGTTTCGAACCATGAGTTGAGTTAGTGGTTCTAAAACGATTATATATATATATATATATATATATATATATATATATATATATATATATATATATATATATATATATATATATATATATATATATATATATATATATATATATATATATATATATATATATATATATATATATATATATAAAGACGAGAAATGCTGAGGAATTTCATCCTGTTCGCATTAATAATGGAGCTATCGTTAAAGGTCTTCGGTCGGACCAACTTCTGCTGCAGAAAATCAGTCAAGCCAAAAGCAAACACCTGCAGGACAAAATTGAGAAAGTTCGAGCTCTGCAGGCAAAGGTAATTTTCAAAAAAATGGTTTTTAAATATAAATTGTAAATCTTTTAAAATAATTTTTGATTGTTTAGATAAATTATTATTAGTTTCCGTTCTTTAGTATAACCAAATCTTATACTGAATTTTTATTTATTATCAAATAATAATTATTATTAATTGCTACACCTATTAAAAATACTTATTTTAGGCAAAACTTTTAAAGTACTTTCATAGTTGCTTGATAATATTTCCTAGTATTTATTTTATTTTATTTTTTTTTTTTTTTCTAGAGGGCAAAAATAGTTGAGAGAAAGGAGAGAAACAGCTGGAGGAGTCCGTCAAAAGTTTTAATGGATATCGACCATGGTCTTACCGTTAGTTTCCCGAACGAGGATATAAGGAAAAAGCCAAGTTAGTGGATTTAATTTTAATTTTATATTAAAAGATGTTGCTCTCGTCATAATAGTTTGAAATGATAGAAAGAAAAATAGTAAATTTTATATATATATATATTTTCTTTTATGATCTTAGGTAGTTGGGGAGAGGGGCTTTCTATATTTATATACCATGGGTAGTACTTGGATTATTTTATGATTAATCCAGTTTGGTCTCATTTCACATTATTTTAATGTACTTTCTTACTCTAGTTAAAATTTTTATTGTTATTAATGACCCTGTTGAAGTAAGATCTTTTTATGATTATTTTCTAGAAGGTTTGAAGTCAGTTTTCGATTGGGGGTTGCTGACTCAGGAGAGGGAGACTCAGAACCTCAAAGTTTTGAGTGGAATCGGAGGGTGGGGGGGGAAGAAAATCATATTGGTGTAGACATAGCAGGGACTAAAACTTTTCAGACAATGTTAGATCTGGATATTTACTTCTTTTTTTTTTTTCTTACAGCAAAATAAATAGGTCCGGACGCTGAGCTGTATAATTGTAATGTGATAGAGCATCCGGAACCAGCAAAAAAAAATTTAACAGCTAAGCATTCCTTGTTCTTCACATGTCCCAAATCAGAATTTGTATCATGCTCCAACTCCACAAGTCCTTCTAAACCTTTGTATTATTTGTTGATTGATGCAGATTCTGATCATATATATATTTTATTTTAATTGGAAAGTAACTTGAATTTCTAAAACATTTGTATTTAATTGTTTGGACAGATTACATTTAGTCTTCACATCATAGTAACAGTTTTGGGAATTCATTATTTACCTTTCATCATCAAAGTTGACAGGTTATAATTTTCCCATAATTGACAGTTTTAGACTATAATGATTGGGCTACAAAGTTTCGTGGAATTTTTGGAATTTAGATATTGCTTCTTTACAAGGAAAAATTATTAAGTACGTTGTTTAGATTGGAGAGAAAACTGAACCAAAGTGAATTTAATAGCTTTATATCCTGGTGTATCTGATTGATGACTTGTCAGTCAATTTCAGAACGTAAAACAAAGATAACAGTTTTATTTATTAGGAAAAAAATACCTTATCTGTAGATAGATACTTAGATAACACCAAAGTACCATCATTTAACTATGATATTGTGGTGAAAAATTTCAAATTGGTTCCCAGCATCTTGATGTTTTGAATTTTTATTTCTTCCACATTTAATTGATGTAAAAATTCACTTCCATGAGTTTGTAATACAAATTCTAATACAGGATATATTACCCAGTTAGATTTTACACGATTTAAGAAGGAAAATAGTTTGATTAGTGTGAAGATGTTGACCCAAATGTCGGTCCTCCATTCTACCAAAAATCTTCTATTTAGTTGTCACCCAAAATTGGTCTGTCGCCTTTTTTAAAGGTTTAACTAATGATTAACATTAAAAAAAACTTTTCTTAAAACTTGGAGTTTTTCACTCTGCTTTGTTTTCTTCTTGAATTTGTTTTTCTTGTTTATATTTCAGCATATCGTTGAAAACAAATTACACCATTCAAGTAAGTGTAGAGGAGCCTGCTGTTTTGGTTAATTTTCTTAAACAATTAGATGGCTTAGATTAGTTCTTGTACTCTGCAGAGATCATTTTAGTTTTGTTCACTATCTCCGGAAAGGTAATGTCAGGACCAAAGCATAAAGTGGGATTGGAGCCATACTGTGGTCAAAATATGTTTCCCCTTAATTGAAAAGTAGATTTTTGTCAAATAATTCCAACAAAGTTTTTCTACTTGTTTGGGAGTCTTCCATTCCTCGGTCTACCATAACCCTAGTATAAAATTTAGATGACTCACCTCTTCGTCATTGTGAGGACGAGACGTATGAACACAAGTCTTTAGAAATAATAATAATAATAAAAACTTTTAGAAGTTCTGAAGAGAAATTTGTGGTTTAATGAAATGAACAATTAAAAGTTTATTATTAGTAATGTTTAGCAAGTGTCGTAATGAGGGTTTAAGTCTGTTTAATAATAATTTAAGGCATCAAATTTAATTCAGTCTTTCGAAACTGTGCGTCTCTACTCTATAACAATTTTGAGTTTTATTCACCTTTCTTAGATCGTAGATTCTGATTCATAAAATTTTTTTTAAAACGTTATATATATGATTAGCAGTACTACAGTTATAATAAATCATATTTTTTTTTCATTCCATGATCAGCACTACAATTAATCATATATTTTTTTCATTCCATGATCACTACAATAATAGTGATAGAATTTTGTATCAGTTCTTTTAAAATATAAAAATTTAGCCAGACTTAAAACTCAAGTTGTATGAAGCTTTTTAAAAAAAATATGTAGTAATGCTCTTTTGTTTTACTTTTATTTTAGGGACCCTTTTACGATCCAGACGACATTCTATGTTACCTCCTGAATCGCCATCTTCGTCGTCCTCATCTTCTTCTTCATCTGAGGAAGATTACTCTCCTCCAAGTACTTCCAGAAAAGTTTCTTCTTCAGAAGCACCTTCAAAAGATCCTCTTTATTCAGTTCTTCGAATCGGCGCTGAGCGCCCACCGCCTCCTAAACCACATAGGCAGGTCCTTGATCCTACAGTCCAGAAGGAAATTGCCTGCGCTTCAAGGTTACGACGAGCCCACACTCTGTTGGTCCGGGTCCTGGAGTGAAAGGATTCAAAATGATGCCATGCCGAACAAAGACGTCGTTAAACGAAAGGTTCACAATTGAAAGGCATGTCAACGACTGAGTTCCTGAAAAGGATTCCTACCCCCTAAGTAGCTTAATAGGAACCGCCATGTTTTTACTTTCAGATGTATTCATTTTTTCCTAATTTAACATTTAAGGTTTTTTGCAATAAATATAAATATATACACTATATGTGTATAGAATATTTTGTGTGCAACATATGTGTAAATTCTTATCTTGATCCTATAATGTAAAACACATTATTATTTAATAATAAAAAGTCCTTAAGTCAGTAATTTGGACAGACAAAAAAATTTTATTTTTTTTAAAATGATTTCAAGGAAAATAAAAGTTCAAAAATAATTTTAATTTTTTTATTGACATTACCGAAAAAAAAATTCATTTTTTTTAATGGTATTTAATTATTAGGAATGTAATTAGCAATAAGGCAAAAAACAAAGGTTATTGGACCGCCATTTTTATTTAAAAATAAATTAAATAGCTGCTCGTAGCTGTACAGCACTTATTGGTATTGCTAATAGTGATTAATATTCTTTACCGTCATATTAGACAGGCATTGAATTATAGTGTCTTAGAAACAAACCAAGAATATTTCCTGAAGAAGTAGTGACTGCGTGTAAGACTATGTAGGTGCTATCCATGACATAAGTGATAGTTTAATAAACTATTTCCATTTACCACTAAGGACATCCTTGAGTGAACTATTCATTGTTATTATTATTATTACTTTGCATAACTTTTTAATACTTAAGAATTAAGACTCTAGAATCATAACTGAAAATAAAATCTCCTCTTTCTCTCGAACCAACACACTCACTATTTCAGGTGATTTAAACTAAACTGTGGCAAAAAAAAAAGGATGGAAAAAATCCTTAGTAATAGTTAATTAAAGTGACTGCAACAAATATCACTGCAATAATTAATTCTTATTAAAAACGTCGAGTGATTGAAAGTGTTAAAATCTATAAAGTTGAGAAACGAGATAGAAAGAAGAAGAATTACTATTATAAACCCAATTTATCTTTCTTTTTTTTTTGTTTAAAAAAAAAAAAAAAATTTGTCAACTATAACAAGAACAATAAAAAGAATTAACTCATGGACGTGCGCTTGTATTGTTTTGAAGCCCGCCATTATAAGCATAGTCAGCTTTATTGTGCATTATAAGAACGTCGTCTACGAAGTAAAAACTGTCACTTCTAGTTTCAAAAGGGGATTTGATCATTTCTTCACCTGTTTAAAATAAAGATATTAATATTACTATTACTGAATTAATGTCTTCCTTTGTTTTAATTTTTTACAATCAAAGTTTAGTGCCAATTAACAATCCTTGGGTATTTTATGTAAGTTTTTAAGATGATACAGATATAAAACAGACTATATATATATATATATATATATATATATATATATATATATATATATATATATATATATATATATATATATATATATATATATATATATATATATATATATATATATATATATATATAAACTGACCTAATTCATTGTTAATGGATGGGAATTCATATATATGCTCACAGGTATTTTTAGAATTGGGTATGCAATACCCAAATTCGAAGTCAAAAGTTTTCAAAATCTTGTCTCGGAAATAATGTCTCTCAATCATCCGAAATTTGTTGACAGCGTTTTTCCCTACTGTGAACTCCACCCTTGATATATATATATATATATATATATATATATATATATATATATATATATATATATATATATATATATATATATATATATATATATATATATATATATATATATATATATATATATATATATATATATATATATAGTCATGACGTGCTGGGTCATTTTCAAGATCCAGCCTCTGGTCAGCTGGATATTTATATAAATTAAAAATTTCTAAAAAAATCATTAATAAACCATATTGTCTTTCCTCATTCCTATTAATAATAATAATAATTAATCTTAAAGTAATTTTGATATGTATATAGATAGTATATACATTTTTCCAGTTACAGAAGCTGAACAAACAATAACAACAACAATAATAATAATAATAATAATAATAATAATAATAATATAACTACCACTTACGTTGCCCCAACAGTTTTCAATTTAAGGAATTGTGGAGTAAATTGATACCTCACAAAACGCCCTGTATTCGGATCTATTTCTTCCAATAAATTATCTGGATCATTCCCATCAATTTCTAAAAAAAAATATATATATAATATATATATATATATATATATATATATATATATATATATATATATATATATATATATATATATATATATATATATATATATATATATATATATATATATATATATATATATATTCGACCAAATTCCGAATGTTCCCCAACTCTGGTGGATATTGGTAGGCCTCTGGCCTTTGCCCACCAGAGGATATATATATATATATATATATATATATATATATATATATATATATATATATATATATATATATATATATATATATATATATATATATATATATATATATATATATATATATATATATATATATATATATATATTTACCATGTTGTGGTGGTTTTGCAATCTCAAAAAGTGTCGTCCCGGAGTCCATATCCCCGAATTTTGAATCTCGTAAAATCAATTTCAAATACATTTGCTTCAGGCGAACAAAGATATAAACCTATATATATATATATATATATATATATATATATATATATATATATATATATATATATATATATATATATATATATATATATATATATATATATATATATATATATATATAAATATTTAACCATTTGAACTCACAAAAGAACCCTACTTACAGTTATAAATAATTCCTAAAACTAAAACTAACCTATATATATATATATATATATATATATATATATATATATATATATATATATATATATATATATATATATATATATATATATATATATATATATATATATATATATATATATATATATATATATATATTATGTGTGTGTGTGTGCTTAGGTAAGCAAATTTAACTTATAAAGAATAAAAAGAATGAAGTACCTTACTTTTACAGAGCAACATAAAGTAGATTATTTATTAAACGTCGTGATTTTTAAGAATAACAATCTTAAAACTACAAGAATGAGATCAAACTACAGTGAATCCAAAATCGAGATGTAAAAACTTTAAAAAATAATAAGATTTCGAAATAAATTATTGATTAAAATGCCTAACAAAATGATCACAATGATGACAAAGATACAGGTAATGGTACAGGTAATGGCAAAAACGATTTTTAAAAGTAAACACAATTCCGTATGAATTTTAGCTCTCCAAAATGCAGAGATTGTAAATTATTCTTAAAATCACGTTGTTCATTAGTCTGTATAAATCCAATTTATGAATAATCAACTTTGTGTTATGATGTAAAGGTAATGTACTTTGTACTTAGACTGTTATGCTGTAAAGGTAAAGTATACTTATACTGTTATGCTGTAAAGTTAAAGTACTTACACTTAATTTATTCTTTATAAATTACACTTGCCCACCTCTACATCTTGGTGTAGAACCGGGTCTTATTTACCCTAAAAATAATCTGCATCCAGACTGTAGCATCTGACCACAATATTCTGTAGATATCGGGGAAACACTGAAGACCCTCCTTTTCTGGATATTAACTTAGCAGTTATCTATTTTATTTAAATTAATGATATATGTTAAAGTAGTGAATTTAATTTGTCCTTTTAGTCAGTCTTATGGATCTTTAATCTTAGAGATGGACCCCCCCCCCACTTCCCTACCTTCAGCTCACAGGTGTTTAGAGAATTTTAGTGCCACAAACTAGTCGAATATTCAGTCAGAGTTAGACATATCCCATTTTATTTAGAAGGATTGCTGATTCGGCAAGAATGCATGAAAGAATTTTCTCAGAAATGTCAGCACACTCTTTTGATATCAAAAGTTTTCTCAGAAAATTGAACTTACACTTGGAATCAAGATACAACTTAAATAAATCATCAATTTCTATTTAGTATTACATTTGAAGACAATAATAATTATAAGTGAAGACTATGAAGACAATAAATTGAAGGTATTAATTACTTCCTGAAATATCAAAACGTATTCAAAACAAAATTGATGCTTGCAAGATGGAATTTAGAAGTAAATTTATTGTTAAATGTGTATTTATGAAACCTGAACAATGTGGAAGTTAAATTATTTCATACTGGATGTTTACCATTATCAACCTGAATAGAGAGAGGTAAGACTAACAAATAACTGAAGAACTGAAATTCAGATGTAGAAAATATATTTTGAATGATCAGATAATTAATTCATACGTATGTATGTATGTTTAGGTTACGCTGTAATAAAATATAATATATACAACTATTCCAATACACAACAAGTTAAGAGATACTGCTTACAATAGCATAAATAAATTAAAAAATTTATTAAAAAATTTACATTCAGTTTACTACCTTCTGTAATTTTATTCAATTGTAGAACATCTTCTGGAGTAATAAATTCTTTCTTTAAAAGTTCTTCCTCGGTAATACCTAATTAAGGAATTAAAAATAAAATCTTTAAAATTTTCTCAATATATAATTGATTATAAATTTTAATATAAGAAAATACAAAATAATCCACAATACTAAAAATCTTAGTAAATTAAAACAAATAAAATAAATAAACTAGTTTTCCTTTTCATAGTTTAATAAAACAACCATCCTTATCAAGTTTAAATTTTGTAGGAAATAACTACATTAGGTTATGAAATTTTGGTATTGGTGGTAGCTTTATATTTTAATAAACAAACTAATTATTACAGCTTACAAATATATATAAAATATATATAAAATAAATAAAATTCAGCACTACTTCAGTATGCTGTTGAGTAAATCAATTTATCAATTCAAAATAATTGTGGTTTGAAATTTATTATCTATCAAAAATAATCTTCCGTCCCCGTCCATGTTGTTAAATGCAATAAATACTACAATTAAAAAAAAAAATATATATATTTCTTAAAAAAAAAAAATTATTTACATTTGAAGCAGTAAAGTATTCTAAAAAATCACTTGGTATAGTGGTACACAAAATTCAATATATATAAGTGGCATTATATAAAATTCTAGAGTAAAATGTTTTTATACTCTCAAAATTGGACAATTATTTTTTTGGTAAGATTATTTAAAACAATTATATAAGCAATTATACTGTAAATTTTAAATACATCCTAGGAAACATTTCAAAATATATTCTGGGCTAATTTTAGCAAATACCAATATGAATCGTGTGTGGAGTCACGTGTTTGAAAAGAATCATATTTAATCTTCAAAAAGGAAAGGTTTCAAGAAATCAATTCAAAGTAAAGATAAGCTAATTAATTATGTAACTAATAGAAAAATTATTTGGATTATATAGACAGTATACAGTATATTGATAGTATATACATTTACTTTATTTTAACCAGAAAAAGTTCAAAATTTTCATTTTCAGTTTAACTTCCTTGCAAGATATAATTTTACTTGAAAATACTTTAAATATAAATTTGCGTTCCCTGAATTAAAAAACATCTTTCTTCTACTTATATGGCCAAATGATAGATTAAGTAAGAAATGATATTAATATAGGACCCCAGTATAGTATAAATAGTTTGCTTAGAAATAAACTAACTATTCACAGAAGAAAATTCAAAATAGAACCTTGTTTTTAACAGTGGTTTAAAATCTAATAAAGAATTTAATTGAGGATACAATTTTGGTGTAAAATTATTTTAGATTTTATCAAAACATTGAGATAGCATTTTCAGTATTTATAATATTTTCAGAATTTATATTATGGCAAAGAACGTGTTCAAATTTACATACCTAACCAACTTAATCTAATGTAAAATACAGGAAGTATTACAAGATACACTCATTTTATGAATGAGATAAAAATATTAACTTTATATTAGAATAAAACTTACCTGTTTCATATGAATGAACATCCTTCCGAGATTTTGAAGACCTCACTACTCCTTTTTTCTCAGTTAAAATACTCATTGCTAAAATTAAAAATGTGAATTGCTGTTGGCCCTAAAGTATATATTTTTCAAATTACTTAAAAATTAGATATACACATGATAGGCATTTCATTTATAATAAAAGAAATACAGCAAGTCTAATTGTAACTCAAAATCTGCAACATATAAATGAATAGAATATTAGATAATAAAAAATAATAAACAATGTATGAAGCCATATGGAAGTATATATATATATATATATATATATATATTATATATATATATATATATATATATATATATATATATATATATATATATATATATATATATATATATATATATATATATATATAAACTGTCCCTCCTAACCCTCAGTCCGATATATACAATTTAAGTTAGAGAAAGAAATATTATATGAAAGAGGCTGATTGCAATATCTACAGTAACAGTAATCAAATTCCTGATATGGTGGTAATATTTTTTCTCCCTTTTATATTACAATCACAATTAGCAGACAAAGCAAAATTCATTAAAACACATATAAAATAACAAATATTAGGCTAATGCAATATAAATATTTGTCATTCATATGAGAACCTTGGCATTAATAATATCCACATACAATTATTTTTAAATAATATACAGTATAAGTCCATAACCTAAACTATATAATACTCAAACCATTCATATACTTTTAGAAGAACATTAAAAATTAGGAGGTAAAAGGTTTTTCAAGAACTACTGTATTCTTTTAAATCCTAAGTTCATTTGAGCAATGGGAAAGTTTTTCCAGACATTAATTCCCCCTGGGGCACGCCAATTTCCAGAGTTAATAGAAATAACACAATAAATTTATTTACTCTACCTAAAAAGTTACCAATTCAAAATGCAGAAACTTTGAAATTTTTTTTTTTTTTAACTTTTTATTACTAATATACGGTATTGCTTCCTTAGATATACTTTCACAATAAATATATAAAGAAAATATTAATGTATTTTAACTGTTTGAACTCCAGAAGAACCCTAACTTACAGGTATAAATAATCCCATAACTAAAAATAAGCATATATATATATATATATATATATATATATATATATATATATATATATATATATATATATATATATATATATATATATATATATATATATATATATATATATATATATATATATATATATATATATATATATATATTATAAAACGGGGTAAAACTAACCAAATTTTGAAGATTTCAACTTTTGGGAGTTGCAAAAAATTGGAATTATACAATATAACTGCAATTATAATTTTTTAGGGAAATGTGAACCTTTCTGAATATTTTTATATAAAAAAGTATGTGTAAATATACAAATTAATATTTTTAAAAATTTTTTGAAAATTGAAGGTGATGAAAAAATTAAATAGAGGAAATATTTAAAATATTTAAAAATGGCTATTCAATAGTGCATTTTATTAATATAAATGGATGAAACTAGCATTATAGATTATCTACAACATAATTTGAAGAAAAAAAAAACGTGATTGGACTGAAATATTTGACAAAAATCCAAGATATAGGAGAAAAATTTATACAAATTTTTCAATATATTCCCTTTGTCAAAATGACTTCATAATTAACCTGTATATAATTAAATCATTGATATTCATTTTATTCCTACTTGAAATTTTTATGTTAGCTGCCTAAAAAAGTTGAATTACCACAAATACCCGTAATCATGAAACTTAATCTTGGTATAATCATAATTCATATATCAATGATTCATAATCATAGTTCA
>SEYY01014055.1:90000-97500 GCA_009176605.1 Armadillidium nasatum | reverse complement strand
AACGATTATAATGCATTTTTAAGAAAAAAAATCAGAAAATTTCTGATTTTATATAATAAAAGTTTGAAAAAACTACAAAATTTTTTACTTTTATATCTGATTCACAATTTGAATTCAATGGGTTTACTTAGATAAGACCTTAAGTTAAAGTCTGAAAAAATATGATACAAAATTATCAATATAACCTGTATTTATACATATCATTATTATTTAATTGCTATGAATCAAACTTGTTTCATTTAGCTACATTATTTCAAAATATCAATCCCTATGGCTAAGAGATCAGCACACTTTCCATATATTCTAACTAATGAAAAAATCAACCTTTTACATAATAATAATAATAATAATAATATAATAATAATAATAATAATAATAATAATAATAATAATAATAATAATAATACTCATTTCAAGTAACCTTAGAATCACATCCATTTTCGTCGTAACCTAAAAATAACATAATTAATTTTTGCAATCGAAATTCAATTATGACATTTTGTTATGAAATATCCGACTCAATTTTCATAAGCCAACCGCTAAATATTATAATGAAATATTCAGAGCAATTTTGCTCCCAACCCTATATATATATATTTATAAATAATATATATATATAATATATATATATATATAATATATATATATATATATATATATATATATATATATATATATATATATATATATATATATATATATATATATATATATATATATATATATATATATATATTATATATTATATATATATTTGTGTGTGTGTGTGTGTGTGTTTGGAGAGAACATAGGGATTTTTCTCAGCAGGTTCAAAATATATGGAAATACCAAGAATATTAAAGACAGACAAAGATTTGAGTTGAATGTTTCTAAATATGTTATAGTTGTGAGGAACGTTTTTGCCAAGTATTGATAACTGGTATTTGGGTTATAGCTGATATTTGTCATTAGTGATTTTTAAAACTTAAATTGTATGTTAAGGAAAGGTTGGCTTTGTTTGAGAGTTGGTGGCTTTATGGACAGTAATAAAGTTCCTATTCAAAGTTCTTAATTCAAGGTATGAGTTAATTTTTATTTCACTACTTCTCACTGTATCCTTTTAATTGACTCTACCATTCAAAACATAGCTCTGATAAGTTATAATTGCTAGTTTATAATTCAGAACTTTTCAAAGACAGCAATTTTTGGAATCATACATATGGTAAGTCTAAGACTATTTATTTCATTTAAACTAATTTCAATTTCTTTCAGAACAAAAGTTAATAACTAGGAAAACCCATCTTCAAGTTATTATAGAATTAAATTATTGACTTTCTGAGAGCTCATAATTATAAATCCAATGAGAAATGAAAAGTAACGTCAATGTGGTTTTGAATAATGACATATCATCAGAATGAGTCCTTTATCCTCAGCACACATCTGTAAATTGCTGACTTCCGAGAATAGGCTAGCTTGCCTGTTTTTTAAAAACATGAAAGTTGACTCGAAGAACGTTTTATTATTTAAAATAATTGTTTTTAATATCATTAAAACTCATATGATGGAGTTTCATTAATGGATTAGGGACGACTATTCTTTCCATCAATCAGTATAACTATTATTTATGAATTTTAATGTTATAATTCGTACAAATTCAATGAGTGTGCAGAAATGCAACTAGTATTTGACCTCTTCAACTTCAAACTGAATTAAATAAAAGTCATTTTTATCTTGTCTTTCACAGAGTAGCTTATTTCTAAATTGTTTCCTAAATTTTCATCCACGAGAAACGCTTCAAAATGTAATATGTTCTAGAAATATGAAATAGTGATTTATGCTGTACAGAGAATGATATATATATATATATATATATATATATATATTATATATATATATATATATATATATATATATATATATATATATATATATATATATATATATATATATATATATATATATATATATATATTAGTGATGGCATCCGCATCCGCATCCGCATGCGCGGATGCGGAACATCCGCACAAAAATCAACATCCGCATCCGCATTTTCGAAAATTCAACATCCGCATCCGCATCCGCACTTTCGGAAATTCAACATCCACATCCGCATCCGCATCCGCACTTTCAAAAATTCAACATCCGCATCCGCATCCGCACTTCTCCAAAATTCGACATCCGCATCCGCAAATTAGAAAATATGACATCCGATCCATCACTAATATATATATATATATATATATATATATATATATATATATATATATATATATATATATATATATATATATATTATATTATATATATATATATATATATATATATATATATATATATATATATATATATATATATATATATATATATATATATATGCGAATTGTAGATCAAGAGTGAGGGTGAAGAGAGAACTATCGGATTGGTTTAACATAGGAGTGGGATTGAGACAGGGGTTTGTAATATCTCCATGTTATTTAATCTATTGATGAATGATTTACTTAGAAAAATGGAGAGAGAAGGGAAGAGTATTACGTTGAGAAATATGGAGGGTGAATGTGAAGTGAATGTTTTACTTTTTGCAGATGATGCGGCATGTTCTGGTGGCAGAATCTGGAGAAAAGATGAGAATACTTGTGAGAGAGTTTGAAGGGAAATGTGCAAACACGAGATTGAAATTCAATCCAGCTAATAATAAAGTTATGAGGATTGGAGGTGGGGATGAGGAAATGTGGAGGGAGGAATTGGTTTATAGAAGAGTGAGAATGGAAACTTGAGGAGGTGAATAAATTCAAATATCTAGTAATGTTGGGTGGAAGGTAAGGGTGGGACGGAAAAAGGAATAAAGAACAGAGTGGTAGAAGAAATGAAAGTATTGGGGGGCCTAAGAAAAGTATGGAAGAAAGGAAAAATTTCGAAAGAAATAAAGATAAGAATGTTTGAATGTATGTGTTCACCTTCTGTATTGTATGTGTGTGAAACATAGACGATAAGTGCTCGGTCGAGAAAAAGTTTCAATGTCTTTGAGATGAAAGATTTGAGAGCGATTTATAAATTGAGGAGGATTGGTAGGATTAGAAATGAAAGAATAAGGGAGATGTGTAAATGGAAGAAGGGTGTAATTGATAGAGAGGAGGAGGATGTGCTAAAATGGTTTGGACATATGTGAAGAATGAAAGAGAACAGAATGGTTGGCAAGGTACGTAGATCCGATGTAGATGGGGGAAGGGTAGGGGGAGGGGAAGGCCGAAGTGGAGATGGATGGATGTAGTGAGAGTGATTTTGATGGAAGGAATTTGAGTTTAGACGAGGGTAGAAGATTTGTGGAGACAGAGATGGAGGGAGGTGGTGAAAGCGTTGAAAGGTAAGAATAGTTATGTTTGTAAGGGAATTGTGGCGGGCACCAACATCACGAAAGTGGGAAATATATATATATATATATATATATATATATATATATATATATATATATATATATATATATATATATATATATATATATATATATATATATATATATATATATATATATATATATATATATATATATATATATATATATATATAATTAACATCCGCATCCGCATCCGCATCCTCATCAAAATTAACATCCGCATCCTCATCAAAATTTACATCCGCATCCGCATCCGCATCCGAAAATCGAAAATTCAAAATCCGCATCCGCATCAACATCCGCACTTTCGAAAATTCAACATCCGCATCCGCACTTTCGAAAATTCAACATCCGCATCCACATCCGCATCCGCATCCGCACTTCTCCAAAATTCAACATCCGCATCCGCATCCGCAAATTGGAAAATATGACATCCGATCCATCATAATATATATATATATATATATATATATATATATATATATATATATATATATATATATATATATATATATATATATATATATATATATATATATATATATATATATATATATATATTCATTCTCTCTAAACTCTATTAATTATTTAATTTAATGTTTAATTAAAACAATATAGCGAAAATTTTCCTTGTAAGCTCTTGCCACTTGACGTCATCTGAAAGATTGATCCACAATAAAAACAAACGAAGAAGACCGTAAAATCCCATATCGCTGAATAAAGATGGTAGGCCTACGTTGATAGTGACTCAACTTGTTGATTTTTTTTTATTAGAAATGAATGCTACTTCTTTAAATCGAAATTTTTCCATATTGAAACAGTCTTTAACTGCTATAATCGGAAATACTGGATATTTTGTTAAAATTGTTTGTTTAATTGTTATTATTGGGTATGGCTTATCATTTTCGGAATATGCTGTTGATGTATTGAGTGTTACACCTGGCTATATTTTGCCTCCAAGATTTTGGTTATGGACGGCCTTCACACATTGTTTTTTAGAAATAAGATTATGGCAAGTTTGCGTAGATTTAGTAACATTAGGTTTATGTGGCAAATTAATCGAACCTTTATGGGGCAATTATGAAATGGTTTTTTTCTTTTTGTTGGTTAATGTTTGCGTGGCATTTATATCGGCATTATTTTATCTTATAATTTATATGATTACCTTCAATACCGATGTTTTATTCCTGGTACATATCCAAGGGATGGCTGGTTACATTGCTGGCTTGTCTGTAGCCGTTAAGCAAATTATGCCAGACCATGTATTAATTCATACGAGAACACCTCTGGGCAAAATAACTAATCGACATATTCCATTGTTACTTTTCGTCACATCTTGTTTATTATATATTTGTCACTTGTTGGAGGGTTTGTATGCTACTATGATAGGCTGTGGTGTTGCTGTTTCATGGGTTTATTTACGATTTTATCAACTTCATTCAAATGGATCGAGAGGAGATTTGGCGGATACTTTTAAATTTTCGAGGTATGTATAAAGACTATTTAGACAATATATTCAATAATTGAATGGTAGGCCTATTTATAAGTATACAATTCACATAGTTTAATATATGTTATCAGTTTTTAAATATATTAGTTAAAAGATATTTATTATTCTATTTACACTAACGTATTATATCATATGTTGTTGGATACTTTTTGAGTAACTATAATTTTCAAATTTTTGAAGCTCTTGTATTAATAATATATTTCAGTTTCTTTCCAACTGTTTTACAACCACCCGTTCAAGTTGTTGCCGATTGGATATTTTCCTGCTTTGTAAAACTAAAAATATGCAGAAAAGCTGTAAGAAGATACGATGTTGGAGCACCAACTTCTATATCAATTTCACTACCAGGAATGGACCCTAGTGATGCAGAAAGGAGAAGGTAGTTTATATATATATATATATATATATTATATATATATATATATATATATATATATATATATATATATATTATATATATATATATATAAAGGTTTAAAAAAATAATCAATGTTTATAATGAAAATTATTAATTAGTCATTATATGTTTAGGTTAGGTCTAATTATGTTGAGTTAATTATAGTTATAATTTTACAAAATATATAAAAGCTATTTAACAATCAATATTTCAGTCTTTTGATATATTGAAAAGCCAGAAGCCTGCTTATATATATATATATATATATATATATATATATATATATATATATATATATATATATATATATATATATATATATATATATATATATATATATATATATATATATATATATATATATTATTAATTTTTTTTTTTTTTATTTTTAAAATAAATTCAATTAAATTTTTTTTTTTTTTTTTTTTTTTTTTTTTTTTTTTTTTTTTTTTTTTTTTTTTTTTTTTTTTTTGTAGAATAGTCTTTATATTTCAGTGTTTTATATAAAATGGATTTGATAACAAAAAATTTCCCCCTTTTTTTTTTTTTTTTTTTTTTTTTTTGCCAAAACTTGAAAATTTTCTAAGGTCTGTCACTAAAAAAATTTATTGAGCACATAAAAATTAAACCTAGAGGATTTGAAAAATATGCAAAGTAAGTGTTTGCATTTAAAATAATATAAAAGTTTCTCCACTGTTTAGAAAATATTAATGCTTTTCAGAAATGGAGTAAAACCATCTCATAGGGTAAACCTAACCATTAAAAAGTTGGCTTAGGTGTAGATTGTTTCTGACTTTCGATATTTTTTTTGTCAATATTTTATTTTAATCAATACTATATCCCTAAAAGAATTGTGTAGGTTAGGCTTCTTTTACGGCAACTTCGGTAGTTCAGGTTATGATAAGTTGAATTAGGTTCGCTAGAAAAATAAGTAATAATAATTGTGTGTATGTCTGGTGTAATAGGGCCGAAGCCCTCTAATTCTCGACAAAGTTGTTGTTTAGGTTAGGCCTCTTCGATATTTTCGATTATCGATATTTTCTGACAATCGAAAGTCAGAAACAATCTACACCTTTACTTAAAAAGTCTGAATAACTTTTATATTTTTCAACTGATATATGTGAAATTTTCAGAGGTTATAAAGTTGGGTGAGGTACACATTTTTTATTTAGAACAATTTTTTTATACCTATCGATTTTGATTCTGTGCACTTGGAAAATTTAAAGAATTTTCCCATGTGCAGCATTAGAATTGTTGGATATATAAAAAAAAAAATTCTAAATAAGAAATGTGTATCTTGCTTGCCCAACTGTACAAACAAGAAGGTTTTACACCTAATCATTTTATTGCTGTGCATGGGAAAAATGTTGAAATTTTTCCTAAACTTTTCCTATGCGCAGCACCAATATGATTGTGAGTATATAATTTTGTTTACAGTTGGGTGAGATACACATTTTTTATTAGAAAGATTGTTTGTATACAACCATTTTACTGCTGTGCATGAAAAAAAACAATAATATAAAATATTTTCCATGCACAAGAACAAAATGGTTGGATATATATATAAAAAAAAAATTATTTTTCTTTCAGAGATTATACATTTGGGGGTTATACATTTTTTATTTAGAAATTTTTTTATACGCAATCATTTTGGTGCTGTGCACAGGAAATTTTTTTAAAAATTTCCCGTTCATAGCATCAAAATTGTTGGGTATACAAAAAATATTTTCTAAATAAAAAATATATTTCTCACCCAACTATACAACCTCTGAAAATTTCATGAAGTTTTCATGGGTAGAAAAAAAAAGTTATGCCCAAAAATAATATTTTTTTAAAAAAAATTTTTGAAGTTTTATAATTATGGGTATTCATTGTAATTCAACCTTTTTGGGGCAGACATGAAAGTGCAAGTATAACAAAATGAATATCGATGATTTAACTATCTACAGGTCAATTATCAAGTTATTTTGATACAGGGAATATGCGAAAAAATTTGCATAAATTTTGCTCCCTTGTCCACTTTTTGTCAAATATTGTCCAAACAGTTTTTTCCTTTAAATTGTGTTCTAGATAATACTATTCTTATCCATTATAGTAATAATAGCATTATTGAATAGCCATTTTTGAATATTGCCCAGTGGTTAGTTTTCCCCTGTGCAAGTGGTTAATTTTACCCCATTTCATTTTTTTTTTCTTTTTTTTTGTCACCTTCAATTTTCCAAAA
>SEYY01014055.1:80000-85000 GCA_009176605.1 Armadillidium nasatum | reverse complement strand
CTATCGAGATTGTCCCAGTCAAGTTAACGTAAATAATTTCCATAATAGATATTTAGTGAGTAACTCCTTCAGTATTTGTGACTTTGATGTAAAAATATTGACCTGCTGTTTAACTGACATACATTTTATAAAATTTGAACAAAAAATGATGTAGGCAATATTAGATAAGACTAAAATATTTAAGATATTTTCAAATCTTCCTATCAAGGATAAATTCGAATACTTAGAAGAGAGTTTTCCTGTATTTTCGGCCCAGGATGAATGAGCGCAAGCTTCCAGGAAAAAAAAAAACGGTTAAAAATGATACTCAGAGAAGATACAGTTTACCAAGGCAGTGTGCAAGCTCAAAAGAAGAAGATTTAGGAATCATAAAAAAATGTGGTGAGGATCATACACTTTCTCGATATTAAGTTCACACACAGAGAGAGAAATTATATCTTCGGAAGATATTGCAATGTTAAGCATAAATTAGTTGGAAAGGGTGAGCTATAAGCCTTCAACTTTAATAGAAATATTTGAACAACTATCGAAAATGTTGTGAAATGGAAAACCAATTTAAACGTAATATTTTATTGAAATTCATTAAAATAAGTGTGAAAAATATAATGTGAGGCGTTGGATAGTGTTATTATATAATTTAACATCATAATATGGAAAAGAATCAGATTCCTGCATCATATTATCTGTGTCGTTCCAATATTTTAGGTAATTGACAATCAAAAATGTTAAGTGAAATTTAAAACTCATTTAAACGAAAAATTCCATTGAAATTCCTGAAAATAAATGTGAAAAATATAATGTGAGGCGTGGGATAGTGTTATTATATAATTTAACATCATAATATGGAAAAGAATCAGATTCCTGCATCATATTATCTGTGTCGTTCCAATATTTTAGGTAATTGACAATCAAAAATGTTAAGTGAAATGGAAAACTCATTTAAACGAAAAATTCCATTGAAATTCATGAAAATAAATTTGAAAAATATAATGTGAGGCGTGGGATAGTGTTATTATATAATTTAACATCATAATATGGAAAAGAATCAGATTCCTGCATCATATTATCTGTGTCGTTCCAATATTTTAGGTAATTGACAATCAAAAATGTTAAGTGAAATTTAAAACTCATTTAAACGAAAAATTCCATTGAAATTCATGAAAATAAATTTGAAAAATATAATGTGAGGCGTGGGATAGTGTTATTATATAATTTAACATCATAATATGGAAAAGAATCAGATTCCTGCATCATATTATCTGTGTCGTTCCAATATTTTAGGTAATTGACAATCAAAAATGTTAAGTGAAATGGAAAACTCATTTAAACGAAAAATTCCATTGAAATTCATGAAAATAAATTTGAAAAATATAATGTGAGGCGTGGGATAGTGTTATTATATAATTTAACATCATTAATATGGAAAAGAATCAGATTCCTGCATCATATTATCTGTGTCGTTCCAATATTTTAGGTAATTGACAATCAAAAATGTTAAGTGAAATGGAAAACTCATTTAAACGAAAAATTCCATTGAAATTCATGAAAATAAATTTGAAAAATATAATGTGAGGCGTGGGATAGTGTTATTATATAATTTAACATCATAATATGGAAAAGAATCAGATTCCTGCATCATATTATCTGTGTCGTTCCAATATTTTAGGTAATTTGACAATCAAAAATGTTAAGTGAAATTTAAAACTCATTTAAACGAAAAATTCCATTGAAATTCCTGAAAATAAATGTGAAAAATATAATGTGAGGCGTGGGATAGTGTATTATTATATAATTTAACATCATAATATGGAAAAGAATCAGATTCCTGCATCATATTATCTGTGTCGTTCCAATATTTTAGGTAATTGACAATCAAAAATGTTAAGTGAAATGGAAAATTCATTTAAACGAAAAATTCCATTGAAATTCATGAAAATAAATTTTAAAAAAATTTATTATATATATATATATATATATATATATATATATATATATATATATATATATATATATATATATATATATATTATATATATATATATATATATATATATATTATATATATATATATATATATATATATATATATATATATATATATTAAAGATTATGATCTTAATATAGGTTAAAAGGATTGAATTTCTTTTACACCATTAATTTTCATTCTAGATTCGATTTTGTCGTTTCTGATTTCCTACCTATTATTATTATTATTATTATTATTATTATTATTATTATTATTATTATTATTATTATTATTATTTTGATTATTATTTTGATTATTATTATTATTTATTTTTTAATGATTATTATTATTATTATTATTATTATTATTATTATTATTATTATTATTATTATTATTTTTAAAATTATTTTTTTATTATTATTTTAGGATTATTATTATTATTATTATTATTATTATTATTATTATTATTATTATTATCATATTATTATTATTATTATTATTATTATTATATATTATTATTATTAAAAGTATATTTTTTAATTTAATGAGAATATATATATATATATATATATATATATATATATATATATATATATATATATATATATATATATATATATATATATATATATATATATATATATATATATATATATATATATATATATATAATTATTATATATTCACCTTTTCCACTCTCGTGGGGTCGTTACCACCACAATTCCTTCACAAACACACTCACCCCTACTGCTAATACCCCTCATTACTCCCCTCCATCTCACTCAGTCATCCGCATGTCTGCTACCCTCTTCCAAACTCAAACTCCTTCCTCCCAAAATTTCCCTCACCCCATTCACCCATTTCCACTTTGGCCTTCCTCTCCCCCTTTCCCCCTCCAATATAAGTATCCTACACATCATCCTGTCCTCATACCATTTTGTCCATACCAAACATGTCCATACCATTTTAATACACCTTCCTCCGTTCTATTCACCACACCCCTCCACCATCCGCACATCTTCCTTATTCTTTCATTTTTAATTCTACCTACCTTCTCACATCTCATATCTTTCTCAATCCCTTCATCTCAAACACATTCAAATTTTTCCTCGACTGAGCATCCATCCAAGCTTCACACCCATACATTACAAACGACAAACACACACTTAAACAATTTTCCCTTTATTTCCTTCGAAAATTTCACTTTCTTCCATACTTCCCTTAGACTATCACTTTCATTCCCTGTACCACTCACCCTGTTCTTAATTTCCTTTCCCGTACCCCATTTACCTTTCACCAACATTCTCAGGTATTTAAATCCTTCCACTTCCTCAAACTTCTTTTTCCCCACTTCAACACCCACCAATTCTCCCCCCTCACCTCCTTATCCCCACCCCCAATCCTCATTTTTGTTTAATTCATTTTCAGTCCCATGTTCGCACAATTCCTCGCAAACTCTCTCACCAACATTCTCAACTTTTCCCCAGACTCAGCCACCAACACGCATCATCTACAAATAGTAAAACATTTACCTCCCATTCACCCTCCACACTTCATACCTCACCCTTCCCTCTCCATCCCCTTAACTACACCATCCATCAACAGATTAAATAACCACGGCACCCCTTTCTTAGTCTCACTCTTACATTAAACCAATCTGTGAATTCCCTCTTCACCCTCACCCTTGATCTACAATTCACATAGAAGACCTTGATCCCTTTAAGTAACCTCCCCCTTATCCACTTTTCCAATATATATATATTTATATATATATATATATATATATATATATATATATATATATATATATATATATATATATATATATATATATATATATATATATATATATTAAAACTGCTATCTCCCAGACTATTTTCATATAGAAAATTAATGTCTGCTATTGTACTCGAACCAGCAACCTTTAAGGTGGACCCTCCAACTGCAGGTTCGTCCTTTTTTTTCTAGGAGTGAAAAATCTTAGCAAACTTTTTTTTCATCAGTTTTATATTAAAATCTATGCTGATTCCAAATCTAGGTCAGACTGTACATTAGCATCCATCCATAACTCAAAAACTACTAACCTTAAATTAAAAAGGATTATAGTTTTGAAATCCTTGGGTAATTTCCAGTAAGAAAACTATAAAAAAATGTTAAAAAAATCAAAAAAATCAAAACAATTATAAAAATGTACGACAAGTTCATAATTAAAAGGCATCGACAGTAAGAAAATTGATGGCAGTGCGTTTTAGAACACGAGTTGGGAATGATGTTGCAGTTGGAAGCACTTAAATATTTAAAAAACCGAACATTTGTCTGCGGGTGGCTCTGCCCCCCTGTACCCCCGACCCGTGAGTGATGATGATATTGTTGACTACTTTTCCTGTAGACGATTTGGGGTATTTCCCATGTTTTCCAATTTCTAAAAAAAATTAAAAATGACATTCCCAGACGTAAGATTGTTGCGAGGATTATAAAAAAGTAAAATTTACTTATGTAAAAAAATTTATTATAAGAATTTATTTTTTATTTCCCAATTTTTCTTACCTAAAATTCGACAAGGATTTCAAAAATATAATCCTTTTTAACGTAGGATTAGTAGTTTTTGAGTTATGGATGGATGCTAATGTACAGTCTGGCACCAAATCTGTAATTAGTTTTTCATAATTCCGAACGGTTCCTGAGAAAAAAAGACTTTTAAGTGACACCTATCGAATGACCTTGAATCTGGCGAAATAGGGCAACTACAAAAAAAAAAATAAAAAAAATTTAATTTTAAAAAACTTTTTTGGTATATTTTTATAGAAAATAATAAGCAGATTCTAAATATGTAATTAATTTACCTTAATTCCAAATGGTTAGGGAGATATGACCATTCAAATATGACAACTAGGCCATAGTAATGAAAAACAACTGCCATTCCTAGTGGTCAACGCACATGACTAACCATCTTAAAGGTTGCAGGTTCGAGTCCAATGTCAGACATAATTTTCTGTATATATATATATATATATATATATATATATATATATAT
>SEYY01014055.1:67500-72500 GCA_009176605.1 Armadillidium nasatum | reverse complement strand
ACCTTGTCGTGACGAATACTATTGCTTAAGGAGGCAAATATATAATAAAAGCAAAAAAAAAAAAAAAACAGCTATATATATATATATATATATATATATATATATATATATATATATATATATATATATATATATATATATATATAATATAATATATATATATATATATATATATATATATATATATATATATATATATATATATATATATATATATATATATATATATATATATATATATATATTTTTTAATACATACGTATTTCAAACTAAATATATGTCAGACGTTTAAAAAAAAAAAAAATAAATGTATGTCACACATACAAACTAATGAAAACAACACAGACACACCTGCGCATACATATACACACATACGTATACTCATGCAATAAATATAAATGGTACTTATGACAATAAAAAAAAATAGATATTTATTTTTAAACTTACTGAACCTTAAGTTCATTAAGTTTAAAAATAAAAATAAAATAAATGCATGTCATACATACAAACTGATGAAAATAACGAAGCAAAATACAGACACAGACACACCTACGCATAAATATACACACACACCTATACATATGCAATAAATATAATCGATACTTATGACAATAAATCTCAATCGATTTTATTTACTTTTAAATTTGTTAATAAAAGCATCAATAAGCGTCAATTGAAAGCGAAATTCAAGCAAAAATATAAGTGTATGTACGTAATATTATATATGTGTGTCCATTTATGCGTACTGTATGTGTATTTATGTATGTATACGTATGTGGATGTGTGTCTGTGTCTATATTTTGTTTCTTTGTTTCCTTACATTTAAGTTCAGTAAGTTTGTATGTTTGACATGCATTTATTTTAATATTTTTCTTAACGTTTACATGTGTGTCCGTTTATGTATACGTATGGGTGTCTGTGTTTATGACTTATTTCTTTGTTTACTTATATTTAAGTTCAGTAAGTTTGTATGTAAGTTTGTATAATTATTAGAGAATCTTTAACATAACTTTAATTATAAGTAAAAACCTCAAATATTGACAATTTTTTTTTTGTTTTTTGTTTTTTAAGCATTTCTAGAGGCGCTGGAGCAAATGAAACCCATTTTACGCAGAAGACGCATTTCTAGAGGCGCTGGATTAAATGAAACCCATTTTATATATTTCTATTATATTGTATTTTTATTTTCTTTATTTATTTTTATTATTTGTATTTTTATTGTATTTATTTTTATTTTTATTATATTTTATTTTATTTATTTTTTTTTTATTATATTTTATTTTTATTTTACTTTATTTATTTTTATTATATTGTATTTTTATTTTATTTATTTATTTTTATTATATTGTATTTTTTTTATTATTTTTTATTATATGTATATTTATTTTTCTTTTTAATTTATTTATTTTATTATATTGTATTTTATTTTTTTTATTTATTTATTTTTTTATTTTTTTATTTATTTATTTTTATTATATTGTATTTTATTTTCTTTATTTATTTTTATTATATTGTATTTTTATTTTATTTATTTATTTTTATTATATTGTATTTTATTTTCTTTATTTATTTTTTATTTATTTATATTTTCTTTATTTTTTTTATTTGTTATTTTATATTTATTTATTTATTTTTTTATATATTGTATTTTTTATTTATTTATTTATTTTATTTTTATTATATTTATTTTTTTTTTATTATTTATTTTTTTTATTGTATTTTTATTTTCTTTATTTATTTTTATTATATTGTATTTTTATTTTATTTATTTATTTTTATTATATTGTATTTTTATTTTATTTATTTATTTTATATTATATTTATATTTTTATTTTATTTATTTATTTTATATTATATTGTATTTTATTTATTTATATTATTTTTTATTTTTTTATTTATTTTTATTATTTATTATATTGTATTTATTTTATTTTATTTATTATTTTATTTTTATTTTTTATTTACTTTTTTATTTTTTTATTATATTGTATTTTTATTTTCTTTATTTATTTTTATTATATTGTATTTTTATTTTTTTATTATTTTTATTATATTGTATTTTTATTATTATTTATTTTAATTATTTGTATTTTTTTTTCTTATTTATTTTTTTTATATTTTTTTTTCTTGCGTTTTTATTTTTGTTTTTTTTTTTTTTATTATTTTATTTTTATTTTATTTATTTATTTTTATTATATTGTATTTTTATTTTTATTTATTTATTTTTTATATATTGTATTATATTTTTTTTTCTTTATTTATTTTTATTATATGTATATTTTTATTTATTTTATTATTTGTATTTTTTATTTTCTTTATTTTTTTATTATATTTATTTATTTATTTATTTTTATTATATTGTATTTTTTTTCTTTTATTTTATATATTGTAATTTTTATTTTTATTTATTTTTTTTTTATATTGTATTTTATTTTTTTATTTATTTTCTTATATGTATTTTTATTTTCTTATTTATTTTTTATTATATTGGTATTTTTTTTTGTTTATTTTTTTATAATTATTTTGTTTCTTTATTTCTTTATTTATTTTTATTATATTGTATTTCTTTTATTTATTTTTTTTTATAAAAAAAAAAAAAAATTTTCTTTATTTATTTTTATTATATGTTGTATTTTATTTTCTTTATTTTTTTTTAAAAATTGTTATTTTTATTTTATTTTTTATTTTTATTATATTGTATTTTATTTATTTATTTATTTATTATATTGTAATTTATTTTTAATTTATTTTATTTTTTAAATTTTATTGTGTTTTTTCTTTATTTATTTTTATTATATTGTATTTTTATTTTATTTATTTATTTTTATTTTATTGTATTTTTATTTTCTTTATTTATTTTTATTATATGTATTTTATTTTATTTATTTTTATTATATTGTATTTTTTTCTTTATTTATTTTTAATATACCACTAATTTTGCATAAATAGTAAGAAATTTAAAATCTTTTTTTATATATTTTTATTTATTTTTATTATATTGTATTTTTATTTTATTTATTTATTTTTATTATATTGTATTTTTTTCTTTATTTATTTTTATTATATTGTATTTTTATTTTCTTTATTTATTTTTATTATATTGTATTTTTATTTTCTTTATTTATTTCTATTATATTGTATTTTTATTTTATTTATTTATTTTTATTATATTGTATTTTTATTTTATTTATTTATTTTTATTATATTGTATTTTTATTTTATTTTATTTATTTTTAGTTAATATTATTGGTATTTTTATTTTATTTATATTTATTGTTTACTGATTTGTATTTTTTTATTTTTATTCTTTATTTTAATTATATTAGTATATTTATTTTATTTATTTTATATTATAAAAGTAAATATATATTATTTAAATTCATATTGTATTTTTATTTCTCTTCTTCTTTTGTTAAGAATTTTTTTTTTTTCTTTTAATTTATTTTCAAAAAAAAAAAAAATTTTTATTTTATTTATTTTATTTATCTTATTTTAAATATATTTTTATTTTATTTACTTATTTTTATTAATTATTGTTTATTATTTATTTAATTAATTAAAAAAAAAAAAAAAAATTTATTTATTTTTTTATTAATATTGTATTTTATTTTTATTTTATTTGATTTTTAATATTATTTATTATATTTTATGTTTATTTATTTATTTATTTTTATTATATAATATGATATATATTATATATATATATATGATATATAATTTACGTATATATATTATATATATAAGTAATATATTTATATAATATTATTATTATTGTTATATATTATAATATTATTATTATATATACTATATTATTTATTATATAATATTTAAAACTAAAATATCGTCATTTTTATGTAAAAACATTAAAACCTCTAAAATTAAAACAATAAAAATAAAAATAATTATTAATATATATATATATATATATATAATGAATTTTTTTTTTTTTTTTTTTTTTACATACACACACACACATTTATACATTCATTCACATACACACAAAAATATTAAAAGATAATACTAAAACTAATAATATAATAAAATAAAAATATAATATATAGTAATAATGCTTTAGAATATAAAATCAATTGATAAATATACTTACTGTTTTTTTTTTATAACTTAAAAGTTTGCTCCTCAACGGGTGACATTGCCCCCCTATTTCATCCGAGAAGAGAAATGGTTTCGTAAAAGGTAGTTAACGCTATGGATTCTCTCTATGTTGGGATGGAACCGGCCGCCCTCAAGCAGTGAGTGGAGTCTAAGTATCCTACTCTCCGGTGTTGAAGCCCAAGCAGGGTAGGATGCGATATTAATATTTGTATTAATTATTTATTTATTTATTAATACGTGACCTTACAATGCAAAAATTGTCCTAACGAATCGTTGGGACAAGGGGCAGAAATGTCACAACAAATTTTTTTCAGTTATTTTCTTAGTAGAAAATAAATCAGTGAAGCGATTTTCTTATACTTAAGCATGTCTTTTCTCTATTGTACTGTGACATTTTTACCACTTGTCCCAACGATTCGTTAGGACAATATTTGCATTGTAGTTAACAACCAATGGAAAAAATCTGCCCAGAAAAACAAAGTATGAACAATCTGACAAAAAAAAAAAATTTTTTTTAAAAACACAAACACTATTGGGAACATCAAACTGCGGGGTAGCGTTACCGGATTAAAATGAAAAAGTTAACCACTATGGTAATCAGGGATTTCTCTTATATATTACTTTATATATTTTCTTTTATAATTTTTTTTTCTTTTTTAGATATTCTAACTGGCTTAACGATAGAAGCACATTAATGACTTTTGTGTTTGAAATCATTATGAGTTTCAGAAATAGATAAGAATTAATATATATAATTATATATTACATATAAATTATAATTTATATATATATATATATATATATATATATTATATATATATATATATATATATATATATATATATATAATATAATATATATTATAATATAAAAAAAAGATTTTGCTC
>SEYY01014055.1:40000-55000 GCA_009176605.1 Armadillidium nasatum | reverse complement strand
ACCCATTTTGATGAAGCTCCACCAATTTTGATGAAGCTCCACCCATTTTTTGTTGTCATATGTTTGGAGTTTTAGAAATAAATGAAATAAGAATATTTCATGAAACTCGTCCCACTTGATAAAGCTCCACCCATTTTGATGAAGCTCCACCCATTTTTTTCATATGTTCGGAGTTTTAGAAATTAAAATAGAAATTTTGAAATTAAAGCAGCAAAAATATTTTGGTCACGTTCCTTATATACTCGTACATCGTATATATTTCTGGTGTTGGTTATAAGACTTACCTATTCTATATCTTTCAATTCTAATTACAACTTGCATTTTAATAATCTACTTTTACATATAAATAATTTACATAATATATACTCCATATAAATTGCTTCATACTAAAAGATTACTTATAAAACTGCAGTTAACTAATTGAAACCCGTCGAACATTTGCAACTTTCTAAGATTTGTAATCGTTCGGAGTTTCAGAAATTGTTGCTTTTCTAATATTAATATATTTATACAATTATTATTTTTATTATTATTATTATTATTATTATTATTATTATTATTATTATTATTATTATTTATTAACATATCTGTATAGAATACGCCTTGCCTATTTATAGTAAATTTAGCACAACATTCAGTCAACAGCATTTAAAAATTATTAAATAATTATTATAGAATATTAAAAATTATTTTTATTATTATTATCATCATTATTATAAGTAGTAGTAGTAGTAGATATTCTTATTTAATAATTTTATTATATTTTCAGGTGATATTCCAGTTCTTCATGAAGATGAGAAAGGTGATATATATATATATATATATATATATATATATATATATATATATATATATATATATATATATATATATATATATATATATATATATATATATATATATATATATATATATATATATATAATAATTAATGTGTGGATATGCAAGATATTTACTAGTGAAAATTATAAGAAAATTTTCCTTAGTTAACTTTGTAATATATTTCTTTTCATTATTTGGATTCGCCAAAAAAAAAAAAAAAAAAAAAAAAAAACCTGATTAAGTGTCTATGGACACCTGTTAATGTTAAATGAATTGGAGAAATGGGATCCGGGCAACAGACAGTTCTAGACAGAAAATTCGGTTTAGAGACATGTTCTAAAATATTTATTCCTTGTTTGGAGGTGTAAAGGCTTCCAGTTTTAAGGTTTTGAAAAACTATCAAAGGAACTTGGACTTCTATTTAAAGTCCTCTTGAATTCTGAACTTGGACTTCTCTTTACAATCCTCTTGAATTCTGAACTTGGACTTCTCTTTACAGTAATCTTGAATTCTGAACATGGAGGTTTCTTTACAGTCCTCTTGAATTCTGAACATGGAAGTTTCTTTACAGTCCTCTTGAATTCCAAACTTGGACTTCTCTTTACAGCCCTCTTGAATTCTAAACTTTGACTTCTCTTTACTGTCCTCTTGAATTCTGAACATGGAAGTTTCTTTACAGTCCTCTTGAATTCCAAACTTGGACTTCTCTTTACAGCCCTCTTGAATTCTAAACTTGGACTTTTCTTTACTGTCCTCTTGAATTCTGAACATGCAAAGATCTTTACAGTCCTCTTGAATTCCAAACTTGGACTTCTCTTTACAGTCTCTTCGAATTCTGAACTTGTAGATTTCTTTACAGGCCTCTTGAATTTAAAATGGCTACATGCAAGCTTCTATCAAACACCAGGTTTCTTTGAAGATCCCTTGAGTTCAGAATGAATGTACATAAACACTGTTTTAACTTAGGGTTCTTAGGCGAACCTCTGGATTCCTTGGCAGATTTCTTGGTGGATTCCTTTTCATGATATATATATATATATATATATATATATATATATATATATATATATATATATATATATTATATATATATATATTATATATATATATATATATATATATATTATATATATATGTGTGTGTGTGTGTGTGTGTGTGTGTGTGTGTGTGTGGATAAAAGTAAGCTTCGTAATTAGCTTTATTCAAAATATGTCTAAATTTTTTAAGAAATTTATCTCATATTCTCCTGAAAGTTTCGGGGAGGGGAAGGGGAAAGTGGGAGAAGGGTCTGACTTTTAAAACATATATATATATATATATATATATATATATATATATATATATATATATATATATATATATATATATATATATATATATATATATATATATATATATATATATATATATATATATATATATATATATATATATATTATTTTTAGCGTCTGTCCTTGTCAAGACATTGAGTGAACTTACAGAAACGATCAGAGATCTCCAAATAGAAATTCAGACTCAGGTAAAAATCGAGGTTTATAAAATTTTAATATTAAGTAGGTTATTGAAAATAGGTAGGTTATTTATTATTAGGTTTTATTATAGTTCATCTAAGAGTTTTTGGGATTTGTATTTATTATAATTTGAATTGGACTCATTCTCGGACTCCAATTCCACAATGTAAAATCGGATTTGGAATCCAATCTCGAGTCCAGTCTTACTCCTTCTCGGACTCCTATTCCGCAATCTAAACTCGGGTTTGGAATCCAATCTCGAGTCCAGTTTTACTCCTTCTCGGACTCCTATTCCGCAATCTAAACTCGGGTTTGGAATTCAAGCCTTCAACATTATTCCTTCTCAGACTCAGATTCCACAATCTAAACTCAGATTTGGAATCCAACTTTAAATGCAGTCTCGAGTCCAGCCTTACTCCTTCTTGGATTCCTATTCCACAATCTAAACTCGGGTTGGAATTGTTCTACTCGGAATTTACCCTTAAACATGCAACTCTGTCTTCCTGATTCCAGAACGCTTGTTGTTGTTATATAATTATTCAAAAATCCAGCTATTTTTAAATGAATTTTAATATCATGTGAGATTTAATGAATAATAATATTTTGATAACATTTTTTAGTAAATCTTTTTGCAAGTTTCGTAATGCTACATTGTATAAGGTCAAGTATCTTGAAATCTTGATATGGGTGTAGATACTACGAGATAATGGATATAGAAAATGACTTAAATTTTGTTTTTTTTGGGAACATGGATTTTAAAAAAAATAATAATAATTCAAAAATAAATTAATATTCTCCTGTGAAATTAATATTATTAATTAATTATTATGTCCTGAATAATATCAAAATATGATCATTTTATAAATTATAGAGTTAACTATTTGTTACGGAATTTTTCAAAATAACTGATGTACTCATTCTTATATTTTTAGTCTGTTTTAATTTGTTATGGAATTTTTCAAAATATTGATGTAATCATTCTTTTATTTGTAGTCAGTTAACTATTTGTTTTGAAATTTTTGTAAAATATTGATGTAATCATTCGTATATTTGTAGTCTGTTTTAATTCGTTACAGCGTGAAGAAACAGCTTTGCTCAGGGATGCTATTATCAACTGCGAAGCCTGCAAACCTGGTAGGGGCCACAACTACTCTTAAACTTAAATTGAAACCCCCAAGGGGAGGGATGCATATCTATTTTATCTCGCCTATGATTTTGATTTATGATGTTCCATCCTATAAAACAATAAACAAATTTCAGTTTTGCAATAGGTCTTTAATAGCTTAAAATAATTTGATATCTAAATACTCAAAAAAAATATTATAATATATATATTAATATTTTGTTTAACAAATGTCAAAAACTTTGACAATAAAATTTATAATTTGAGGTACACTGGTTATAGTTTTTAGGTTAATATATACTAATTTTCTTTTAAATTTTTTGGAAGGAGGAATTTTAAGTATTATGTGTGGTTGTTTTATTTTGTTAATTAAAAACAGTTTATGTCATTCAACTTAGAATATTAATTTTGGAGCACTAACTTTAGTAACATGGACCATAAATGCTCAATAGTTTACTGCCATTAGATAAAAACTCAATATGTAATTTTTATTATAATCCAGTAATCCATACACAGTGTTAATATTAAGTAAATGCGTTTTAACGATAACTCGTATTGATTTTACCTTTTTCGAATTAGCTTTTAATTTTGGTCTATATCCAAAAGGATTTTAAGAGGTACTAGATAAAGGACGTGAACACTTCTGGGAAATCCCTTAAACAAAATTATAGTACGGAAACATTGTTTTAACTGTTGATAAGCACTGTTACTAATGTTTCTGAGACGCTGTAATTTTACGTCAAATTATTTAAATATTATAAATGAATTTTTCATTTTTTAAAATTTTATATGGATTAATTATGAAAAATTTATGATCTAGTTTACACTCAAATAATAATTTTATTTAAAAAAAAAAAAAAAAAGTATTTTCAAAGTAGAAGAAAAAAGGTTAAAATTTATCCAATATTATTTTTAAGTCACTTAAATATTTTTACTCTAAAAATATGCACTTTAAGTATTATTTTTATTTCAAATGCTTATCTATTTCCTCACTGCTCTTTGAGGAAAATTGGAAGTCTCCCTGATGAAAGTGTAAATAAATTAACGTTAAAAACATATCTTAAAGACATATTTCCCCATAGTTTCTGAAAAAAATATGGAATAAGAAATTATAGTAAGTTACAATTAAGGTTGGTTGATGACAAAAGGTTGATACATCTTTAATGTTGGTCACAATAGACGTTATAGTTCGCAGTGACGAGGGACCTTGTGAACCTAATCCCACACCTCCTTTAATCTTAATCTTTAACGTTACAAAACAAAACAAGATGATTCCCTCAAACCATACATCTAAGAATTCGTTCTTCTGATGCTTGGGAAATTTTTACATAATTGAATAAAAATACTGAAATAAAATAAAATAAAAGATAAAAATAATAATAAAAAAAAAAATTTTTAAATAATAAAATTAAATTCGAGTACAACTTGCATTTCGGTTTAAATAATTAAATATAAGTAACTTTACATTTATCTTATCACAGGTAAATATTTTTTTTAAATAAAAGAAAAAGTCTATAGTTTTTTCTTTAAAATATTACTAACCCTGTGTGGATGGGACAGATAGGGATCCTTGCCAGCCCAATCCGTGTTTCCCTGGGGTTCAGTGTAGACCCGGAAGACAAGGTCCTCAGTGTGGACGATGCCCGCCAGGCTACATTGGAAACGGGTTTGAGTGTCAACCTGGGATTACTTGCAACGATCGTCCATGTGCTCTAGGTATGTAATAATAATAATAATAATAATAATAATAATAATAATAATAATAATAATAATAATAATAATAATAATAATAATAATAATAATAATAATAATAATAATAATAATAATAATAATATTTCATAAAAGCTCTATTTTAATAAAAAAGAATAAAAACATTAAGGGGCTTAAATGAACTTGATTGGCTGAATCTGAGATGATCTCCATTTTATATAAATATTTATTTCCAGCTTAATAGGAACGAACTTCTGTTCACGACTGTACATTTACAGACTTAAAGTTTAAAAGTAGGTCCTATGCTACTAAATTAAATAATAATCTTAATAATAATAATGTGACTGTCCAATTCTCTGAAAAGGGGCTGCTAGGGGAAAACACTGTGGTTTCCTTTGAGCCCCAATGTTTAAGACATAAATATATATAAATATATATAAAAAAATTTAATTTAACTAATAATTACAAGTTATGATAGGTTACTTCTAGAGTAACAAAATAATAATAATAATAATAATAATAATAATAATAATAATAATAATAATAATAATAATAATAATAATAATAATAATAATAATAATAATATAATAATAATAATAATAATAATAATAATAATAATAATAATAATAATAATAATAATAATAATAATAATCTCAAAGTTTCTTGTTTTAAATAATAATTTGCTCAATTTAGGAGTTCGATGCTTTGACACCCCAGAAGGATATCGTTGTGGCCAGTGTCCTCCAGGTCAAACTGGTGATGGAGTTACGTGTACTAACATGGACAATTGCCACCCTAATCCTTGTTTTCCAGGGGTTCAGTGTGGAAACATAAATCAGCCACCCTATTATCGCTGTGGAGATTGTCCACCTGGTCTAACAGGAAATGGAACAATTTGTGTTGATATTGATGAGGTTAGTATGATTTAATATTAAACTTATATGCTACCCCACAAATGTCTTCAAAATTAGCAATTTGTTGAAATTTCATAAAGATCTTCTGTACTAGTATCTTCCTTGCAATAATTTTCAATTTTTCTAATTGAAAATTCTATAGTGTGATTTAGCAATGCCGTGTGACCCAAGGGTTCGTTGCTTAAACCTTTCTCCTGGTTTCCGTTGTGACCCATGCCCTCTAGGTTTTGCTGGATCTCCGGGAATCCAAGGAATTGGCATGGAATTCGCACAACTAAACAGGCAACGCTGTTATGATATTAACGAGTGTGCTGAAAATAATGGAGGATGTATTGCTAATTCAGTTTGTATAAATACAGAGGTACGTTTTTTTTTTCTTCTTTGGCAATTTCGTTTTATTTTTCTTTATGTTGAAAACTGGAGACTAGAATAATCTAATATTCACAAGAAATTAAAATATAGTGAAGAACTCTTTTATTTATCTATTTATTCTTTGATTCATTAGGGATCATTTTATTGTGGTGATTGCCATGATGGATTTGTTGGAAATCAGAGTACTGGTTGTCATAATAGGCCTGGTCTTTGTCCAGATGGAACGCAGTGTAATGAGAACGCTGAATGTGTTCAGCCGTATGGCTTAAACTATTACGTTTGTCAAGTAAGTTTCAATAAACCTGATGTGTTAATAATAAACATGTGTGACACAGAAATTATATATTTTGATGTTTTCACCTTAGTGTAAAGTTGGATGGGCAGGTGATGGAAAAACATGTGGCCCTGATCTTGATCTTGATGGAGTTCCTGATTACGACTTAGGATGTGCTGACCCAAGATGTAGAGAAGATAACTGTATTCGAACACCAAATTCTGGACAAGAAGATTCAGACAATGACGGAATAGGTGACGCTTGTGATCCAGATGCAGATAACGATGGGATTCCAAATAGTCCGGTACTTCATTTTCAGTCTTAATAAAGTTATTGGAAATTTTAGATTTATTGTAAAGTTTTAAATGAAATATTTGTAATTTTAATTTCAACCAAGGGTTTGCAATTCAGTTTTCTAATGCGATATAAGATTACCACATATTAATATCAAAAATGCAGAATTTGAGCTATGATTCGTTTTTAGGATAATTGTCCCCTTGTCTCAAATCCTGACCAAGCTGACACAGATCCAGATGGTCCAGATCAGTTGGGTGATGCTTGTGACAATTGTCCAACTGTTCCGAATGTAAATCAAGAAGATCATGACAAGGATGGTATTGGCGATGCATGTGATCCTGATATTGATAACGACGGTAAGCTGTTAAAATTATTCTTGCTTTTTATTATTTTGTGAGAGGTATAAATTAAAACAAGAATAGAATAAAAATAGAAAAATTTTCACATTCATACATGAAGGTTTTTTTTTTTCTTTTTTTTTTTTTTTTTTTTTTTTTTTTTTTTTTTTTTTTTTTTTTACTAGAGTTAAATATACATTATAGTATAAACGATTGTTTCAAACTTCAATCTCAAACATTCAAAAAGCTTATTTCCAGATATTCCAAATCGTATTGACAACTGCCCAAGAACGCACAATCATGATCAGAGAGATAGTGATCAAGACGGTCTAGGAGATGCTTGTGATAACTGTCCATACATATCGAATGTTGATCAAGAAGATATAGACAAAGATCTTGTGGGTGACGTTTGCGATTCTAATATAGACAGAGACAGGTAAAATTCTGTGTTTAATATAGACATAGACAGGTAAAATTCTGTGTTGCAAGATATTTAAGAATTGAATATCTTGCAAATGTTTGGGTGTTTATAAAGGTTTTTATTTTTTATTTTTTAATTATATTATTAGAGATGGGGTTCAAGATGATTTGGATAACTGTGTTGAGATACCAAATAGTGACCAATTAGATGAAGATGAAGATGGCGTTGGCAACGAATGTGACCCCGATATGGATAACGATGACATCCCCAATATCAGAGACAACTGCCCCCTTATTCCGAACCGCGATCAGCTTGATCTAAATAGAAACGGAGTAGGTGACATATGTGAAGACAACAGAGATGGAGATCCAGCTCTAGATTTTGAAGATAATTGTCCCAATAATTCAAGAATTTATGCCACTGATTTCAGGTTTGGAGTTTTTGCTTATACTACATAAGATGATTTTGTTTAAGGTCTTTTCTTTACACACATACCATGGCTATTTAGGGTCCTTTTCATATTTAAGAATGAAAATTTGAGAAGGCACGATAATGTTGAATCAAAATAATCCAATAATCATTATCATTATTATTATAATTATTATTATTATTATTATTATTTCTTTTTTTTAAATTTAAGAACCTACCAAACAGTAGTTTTGGATCCTGAGGGTGACTCACAGATTGATCCTAACTGGGTGATTTACAATAAAGGTGCTGAAATTGTTCAAACTATGAACTCAGATCCTGGATTAGCAGTTGGTAAGATAAAATTAGGATAGAATAAAATTGTATTTATTTGAATTATAATTAATTATATAAGATAAAAGTATACTTGTTTGAATTATAATAAATAAGTAAGATAAGAATATATTTATTTGAATTATATTAAATTAAATAAGATATCAAATTCAATAAAGAAAAATTTGAATATTTCCATCACGAGTGATACGAATATTTTTTATTTATTTATTTATTTTTTTTTACTATCACTCTGGGGTTGCCATTTATTAATTGATGAATCTTTTTGTAATCTTTTTGTACATTCTTTTAACTTAAAAGGTTTCAACAAATTCCAGTATATATTTTTAGATATTTTTTTACTGTCACTCTGGGGTTACCATTTATTAATTGATGAATAATCTTTTTCTACTTTCTTTTTAACTTAAAAGGTTTCAACAAATTCCAAGGAGTTGATTTTGAAGGAACCTTTTTCGTAGATTCAGAAATAGATGACGATTACGTCGGCTTTATATTTAGGTAAATTTTAATATGCTTTAAAAAATTTTATTACTTTTACAGATTAGCACCCCTCACGGGCCAAGCCCTTTTCAAGGAGAGGGCAGAAATAAAAAATAAAAGAGAAACCCAGTCAATCCCGCCTAACGAAAATCTCTTAGGTGGGCACAGACGGAGGCCTTAAAGAGAGGAAGATTAAATACAGGAGGAAAAACAGATGCTGTCAGAGAAAAATACATTTTTCGTTGGTCGAAAATTACTTATAGGAACTATTCTTGAAGGATAAAATGCAAGTTTTACAAATTCCAAAAGAAAATTTTATTACATCAAAAATCGAATTGAATTTTTATGTTGTTTTCATATGCTCTACGAAAGATGTTTACATTTTGATATGAAATTCCTACATAAATATAGGAATTCAAATTCAATTCCTCTATTAAGGATTAGATATACAAATGGAATTTCTATATTAATGATTAGATATTCAAATGGAATTCCTATATTAAAAATTAGATATACAAATGAAATTCCTATATTAAAGTTTAGATATACAAATGGAATTCCTTTATTAAAGATTAGATATACAAGTTATTAATAACTATACTATATATCTTAGATTAAATATGAAGTTTCTTATCTTTGAAATATTTTTTTTTAAACTAAGATATTTGTATAAATGAGTGATTGCTTATTTCTCTTTTTCAGTTATCAAAACAATGCAAACTTCTATACAGTGATGTGGAAGAAAAACACTCAAACATACTGGCAAGCAACGCCTTTCAGAGCTGTGGCAGAACCAGGAATTCAACTAAAATTGGTTCAATCGGAGACGGGTCCTGGTCAGATGATGAGAAATTCTCTTTGGCATACTGGAGACACTGAAAATCAGGTAATTTTCCTATGATAGTGTAATACCATCCTTTATCCTGCTATAATACCATGCGTTATATTGGTGATAGAAAATTAACGCGTTAATTTTTCACAGAAGATGAACAATTTAAAAAAAGAAATGGTTTGCCAAATTTTTGAAAAAAAGTTATCCCGTGTCACATAACATTAATTTTAATTATGTATAATTTTCAATGTCAGGTAAAGTTGTTGTGGAAAGATCCTCGCAACGTTGGATGGAAAGAGAAAACAGCTTACCGGTGGCTCCTTCTCCACCGACCTCGAATTGGTCTAATTCGATTGAGAATTTTTGAAGGTGAAAATAGAGTTGCTGATTCTGGGAACATTTTTGATGATACTTTGAAAGGAGGAAGACTCGGTGTCTTCTGTTTCTCGCAAGAAATGATTATTTGGTCCGATCTTGTCTATAGGTGTAATGGTGAGTTTAATTTGAGTAGTGTTATAAGGTTGCCTCTCAGGTATGTGAAAAAATTAAAAGGATGAAGCAGCTACCGTGGAATAACGGTAGAGTGAAGGGGGCTGGTTAGATCTCTCATGTGGATTCTAGGAAGAGCTTACCTAGAAATTTTCCCACTTTAAATAGGTTAATGCCATGAGGTGTGAACCTTTCTTTAAAAAAAAAAAAAATAAATAAAAAAAAAATAAAAAGTATCAGGAAATTTAATTTACCTTAAATTGATAATATATTTTAATAATATTACCATTAATTTTAATGATGAAATTTTTTTATTAATTTTAAAAATGAAAATTTTTTCTTTAATATTAAAAATTACTTTTAAAAATAACGAAATTTTTAAAAAATTAATTGTAAAAATGATGAAATTTTCCATTAATTTGAAAATAGAAAAAAAAATTTCATTACTATTAAAAATAATGAAACTTTTGATTCATTTTAAAATTTTTAAATATTTTTCGAAATTGTAAATGATGAAATATTTTTTTTATTAATATCAAAAATAAAAATTTTTGATTAAGTTTAAAAATGAAGAAAATTTTTTTTAAAATATTAAAAATAATAAAAATATTTATTAATTTTAAAAATGATAAAAAACTTTTATTAATATGAAAAATTATAAAAATTTTTGTTTCAAAAATGATAAAAATTTTTACTAATTTTAAAAATGATTTTTTTTTAATTAATTTAATTTGAATAATTTTAAAAATGATAAAATTTTTTACTAATTTTAAAAATGATGAATATTTTTTTATTAATTTAATTTAAATAATTTTAAAAATGATAAAATTTTTTACTAATTTTAAAAATGATTAATCTTTTTATTAATTTAATTTGAATAATTTTAAAAATGATAAATTTTTTTAATTTTCAGATCATGTTCCAGAAGCAATCTACAACATGTTAAGTCCGGAACTTAAAGCCAAAGTTGAAATTGACAACAGTAGACCCATTCCAATCGGCTTCTAACATTAATAATAATAATAAGATTTGAAGTGAATATTCCTTGATTAAGAACACTACCTGCAACTTGAAGTGTTTAACCTTTTAAATTTCCAACAAGTTATTATTATCATAATACTATTATCATTATTATTATCATTATTAATTTATTATTATTATTAATATTATTATTAATATTATTATTATTATTATTATTATTATTATTATTATTATTATTGTAAATATATAAATATAAAGAAATAAGACATGTCCGTATAAGATAAAAAGGTTATATACAAATTTTTTTTTTTTTTTTTTTTTTTTTTTAATTTTAAATCTAAACTTCGAATAATTATAATTAAAACAATTTTAATGTTTTTGAATTTTCAAATTAATATATAATATTTTTTATTAATAATGTAAATAATAATATTTATTACACGATATATTAATATAACATTTATAATATTTCTATACATTTTTAAAAGAACAAAAACAGGAAACGGTTTGCCAAAACCTTGAAAAAAAATTATCCCATGTCACATAAAATTTATATTTCTGTATATGATAAAAAAAGAGAAAAAAGGAAACGGTTTGTCAAAAACTTGAAAAGTTCTAACATATTACAAAATTTATATTTCTATACATGATGAAAAAGAGAAAAAAATGGAAACGGTTGGCTAAAAGTTTTTAAAAAGTTATCCCGTGTCACAATTTCTAAAATTATATTCATTAAAATGGACGGTAGAAAATATGGGAAATGGTTAGCCCAGGATCCTTTTCTGATATATATATATATATATATATATATATATATATATATATATATATATATATATATATATATATATATATATATATATATATATATATATATATATATATATATATATATATATATATATATATATATATATATATTTCAAATAGGCTTATTTTAGATATTAGTGTGTATATATAGATTAAAATTTATTTGTCGTACTGATAGCCTTTTAAATAATAGTTTCAACTGTAACTAGTAGTAGTAGTCATATATATATATATATATATATATATATATATATATATATATATATATATATATATATATATATATATATATATATATATATATATATATATATTGGATAGAATGAATGAATAATTATTATTATATTTTATACATTAATAAAAATTAATATTATTATTACTTTTATTATAAAATTATTACTATTAAATATCTATATTTTAAAATATTTATTTTATTTTTATAATATTTTTAAATTATTATTATTATTATAATGAAAAATAAAAATATTAGTAATAATCTCATTTAATAATAATAATACTAATAATAATAATTTTATAAATATTATAGTAATAATAATTATTATTATTTTATCCCTCAAACGCTGAATTTTTGTGTTCAATATTTTTAATTAAAGCCAAATAAAATTTTATATTAATTTTTAATATATTTAATTTAAATTAATATTAATTTATTTAATAAATTAAATATTAATTTTTTAAATTAAATAGCAATTAATATAATATTCGTTATATTTAAATTAACATTTTTTTTTGTTCCAAAGTTAATGTAAAAAATAAAATTTATCTGTAATTGTGTTTTATTATTATTATTATTATTATTATTATTATTATTATTATTATTATTATTATTATTATTATTTTTCACATAAAAAAATCAATGACGTAACACGATTTATAAGTATTACTCCATTGGGGGAGGGGGGGTTCACTTAAAAGTATACGTATAGAGCCACAGTTCTCAATGTGGGGGTCTTGAGAGCAGGGGTTCTCAATCTGGGGGATGCGCACCCCTTTGGAAGCGTGTGAGAGGAGGGGTTCTCAATCTGGGGAGTGCACCCCCCCCCTTGGGGAGGCGTGACAGCAGGGTTTTTCAATCTGGGGGGTGCTCCCTCCTTGGGAGGCCTGAGAGCAATGGTTCTCAATCTGGGGGGTGCTCCCCCTCCTGGGGAGGCCTGAGAGCAATGGTTCTCAATCTGGGGGTGCTCCCCCCCTGGGGAGGCGTGAGAGCATGGGTTCTCAATCTGAGGGTGCGCTCCCCTGGTGAGGCCTGAGAGCAATGGTTCTCAATATGGGGGGTGCACCCCTTTTGGGAGGCGTGTTAAACTATGAAAAAAATTCAAAACAAATATGAGGTTAAAACTATAATTTTTGGCATACTCCTTAAACCGTATAACAATCCAATTTCACTCTAATATATATATATATATATATATATATATATATATATATATATATATATATATATATATATATATATATATATATATATATATATATATATATATATATATATATATATATATATATATATATATATATATATATATATATGAGAACAAATTTAACTTAAAATGATAATAAAAGTTGACCAAACATTTTATTGCTCCTCAGATTTAAAAATATTCTATTTTTTGCTGATAAATTTAAAAGTATTATTATTATTATTATTTATTATTATTATTATTATTATTATTATTATTAGTTTTTTATTTATTTAATTTTTTTTTGTAAATTGTGATAATTCGAACATAAATGGGCGGAGCTTCTTACAAAAATGTAACTGATGTAAGCGTGTCTTAAGTAAATAGAAGAAAAAAAAGGTGATTAGAGGTTTCAAAAAAAAAAAAAAAAAAATTTGAAAAAATTGGAAGAAATAAAAAAAAAAAAAAAAATAAAAAAAAATAAATAAATAAATAAATATTTCATTTGCAATAATAAAAACATCATTATTAAAAAAAAAAAAAATATTAAAAAAAAAAAACATTAAATAAATAAATAAATTAAAATCGCCATTACCAAATTCCAGAATTAATTAAATACGATCCAAAATTAAGCAATATTTGATACAAAAAAAATAATAATAATAATAATAATAATAATAATAATAATAATAATAAATAATAATAATAATAATAATAAGAGCAGCAAAAAATAATAATAGCAACAACAAGAACAACTGTTACTACTACTACAGCTAATAATGATAATAATAATAATATTAATACTAATAATAATAATAATAATAATAATAATAATAATAAATACTATTTTTGTGTAAATAAAGATTTAAATAGAGCAAAATAAATATATAGATTAGGCAACCTTTATTTATCTGAAGGATTTGTATCTAAAATGTTACTACTACTATTACTTATTATTATTATTATCATTGTTGTTAGTAGTAGTAGTAGTAGTAGTAGTAGTAATAACATTATTATTTAATTTTAAAAAAAGTCCATTTGGGCTAATATGTACTCTCTCTCTCTCTCTCTCTCTCTCTCTCTCTCTCTCTCTCTCTCTCTCTCTCTCTCTCTCTCTCTCTCTCTCTCTCTCTCTCTCTCTCTCTCTCTCTCTCTCTCTCTCTCTCTCTCTCTCTCTCTCTCTCTCTCTCTCTCTCTCTCTCTCTCTCTCTCTCTCTCTCTCTCTCTCTCTCTCTCTCTCTCTCTCTCTCTCTCTCTCTCTCTCTCTCTCTCTCTCTCTCTCTCTCTCTCTCTCTCTCTCTCTCTCTCTCTCTCTCTCTCTCTCTCTCTCTCTCTCTCTCTCTCTCTCTCTCTCTCTCTCTCTCTCTCTCTCTCTCTCTCTCTCTCTCTCTCTCTCTCTCTCTCTCTCTCTCTCTCTCTCTCTCTCTCTCTCTCTCTCTCTCT
>SEYY01014055.1:30000-35000 GCA_009176605.1 Armadillidium nasatum | reverse complement strand
ATAATAATAATAATAATAATAATAATAATAATAATAATTTAATTCTCAGTTTTCAAACTTTATTCAGAGATTGTACATTTACAAGTTTTCAATTTTACAGTAGGTCCTATACTGCTAATTTCAATAATAATAATAATAATAATAATAATAATAATAATAATAATAATAATAATAATAATAATAATAATAATAATAATAATAAGTACCTAATCGATATATTTCAATTACTTAATTTGGTTTAGTTTTATTATCAATTTCTCCTCTATAATTTTTGCAATTGTTTCTTTTTGTAGTTTTCATTTGTACCACACTCTGGCACATTTCCGGTGATCACACAAATATTTTTTTAATATGCTCTTATTGGAGCTGTTCATGGGATTCCTCGATTATCTTTACCATGTGTCGGATCTCAGATAAGTAGGGGCTTGAAGGTGGGGGGGGGGTTCCTCTTTATGATCATTCTCTAATATTATTATTCTGGTTTTCAAATCTTTTAATATCTCGATCTTTCTGTTAATAATACCAACTCCTTAGGGCATATCTTATTGACCAATACTCATCAAAAATCCAGCAAACAGCCGCCATTGTGCATATGATTATGAACAACCTCGACCCTCAAATGGCCCAAATTCCAGAGGAGCTCTTAACTTACGGAGGTAACGGACAAGTCTTCTCAAACTGGGCCCAGATCATTATTATAATTAGCATTATTACATGGGTAAATGCATTTTTAAGGGAAGTAATTATCTCTTTCAAGTTTTGTATAGTCAAATGCATTTCTGAATTGAAGTTATCGTGGGAAGGGGAGGGGGAGTTAAGTAGGGGAGGGGGAATAAATAGGAGAGCATTTTCCTGACTGACGGAGAAACATTCCTCAAGTGATGCTTCATCTTCAAAGTGTTTTTTTTTTTTTCTTCCTTTGCTATTATTATCATTCTTATTATTGTTTTTGCAGTTAACACTGCAATTTTTTTTTGGGGGGGGTATTTCTAGTATTTATCTTTATAACAAGTTAGTTGGATTATATGCCCTCACACATCTGGGGTGGTTCCACTCATACAACTCTCCTAGAAAAGGTGGAGTCTACTGACTTTTCGCCTTATCAACTCTCCTGCTCTCACTAATTCTCTCCAATCTCTTTCTGCCCGTCGAAGTGTTGCGTCACTCTCTCTATACTATCGCTATTACAATGGACACTGCTCTTCTGAACCCTCTCGTCGCATACCTCCTCCACTGAGAAGGGCTTGTGCGACTCGTCTTTCTACACAATCTCATCCTTTCTCTGTCCAACTCTCTGACCCCAGACTTAACCGCTATGCTCAATCTTACATGTACTCTATTGGTAAAGTATGGAACACGAATCCTTCATCTATTTTTCCAACTTCCTATAACTTATACACCTTCAAACGCCTTGTATCAGGTCATGTCGACCTTTAATTTGACCAGGTTCACGACTTTCCTCCAAACTCTGGTGAATATTTTAGTAGGCCATCTGGCCTTTGCCCACCAGAGGTGAAAAAAAATTATATACATTAGTTATATTGTTAATGGGGGCTGGAATTTTCACTTACCACATGAAAGAGACAGAGAAACACGTCCGTACTCTACGAGAGTCAGACGAGTAATGATAATAATAATAATAATAATAATAATAATAATAATAATAATAATAATAATAATAATAATAATAATACCAACTCCTTAGGGCATATCCTATCGACCAATACCCAACGAAAATCCAGCATGCAGCCGCCATCATGCATATGATTATGAACAACCTCGACCCTCAAGTGGCCCAATTCCCAGAGGAGCTGGTAACTTACGGAGGTAACGGACAAGTCTTCTCAAACTGGGCCCAGGTCATTATTATAATTAACATTATTATTATTATTATTATTATTATTATTATTATTATTATTATTATTATTATTATTATTATTATTATTATTATTATTATTACTTCTAGCAATGGAAGTATTTATTATTATTATTATTATTATTGATATTATTTCTAGCAGTAGTATTTATTATTATTATTATTATTATTATTATTATTATTATTATATTATTATTATTATTATTATTATTTCTAGCAAATAGTAGTTTATTATTATTATTATTATTATTATTATTATTATTATTATTATTATTACTACTTTGCAGTTTTGGTTAGTGATGCAATATCTCTCCCAAATGACGGAAACCCAGACTCTGGTCATGTATTCCGGGCATCCACTGGGGCTTTTCCCCTCTACCCGAAATGCCCCTCGGGCTGTAGTGACCAATGGTATGGTTATACCCAACTATTCTTCAAGGGAAACCTATGACACTATGTTTCGCTTTGGGAGTATCTATGTAAGCAATGATAATAATAATAATAATAATAATAATAATAATAATAATAATAATAATAATAATAATAATAATAATAATAACCCAAGTATAAAGTTTGATGCTGTTAGAAGTGAATGTATAAGTACCAAATTGGTACCAGAAGTGCCAAAGTGGTACCAGAAGTACCAGATTATTACCTAAATTACCAGATTTTTACCATAACTACCAGATTGGTACCAGAAGTACCAGATTTTTACCATAAGTAACAAAATTGGTACCAGAAGTACCAGATTGGTACCAAAATTGCCATAAGTACTAAATTGGAACCAGAAGTACCAGATCTGTACCAGAATTATCAGATTTTTACCAGAAGTACAAAATTGGTACCAGAATTATTAGATTTTTACCATAAGTACCAAATTGGTACCAGAAGTACCAGATTGTACCATAAGTACCAGATTTTTACCATAAATACCAAATTGGTACCAGAAGTACCAGATTGGTAACATAAGTACCAAATTGGTATCAGATTTTACCATAAATACCAGATTGGTACCAGAAAAAATACCAGATTGTTACCATAAATACCAAATTGGTACCAGAAGTACCAGAATGGAACCAAGAAGTATCAAATTGGCACTAGAAGTACCAGATTGGTACCTAGAAGTACCAGACGCGTCAGTTGGCACTTTTGGAGCCAATGTTTAAAGAGCTTCATTTTAGTCCTTGATAATATTTAAATATGTAATAAATAATATAGCCAAAAAATTAAACAATAATAATAATAATAATAATAATAATAATAATAATAATAATAATAATAATAATAATAATAATAATAATAATAATAATAATAATAATAATAATAATAATAATAATAATGTAATAATAATAATAATAATAATAATAATAATAATAATAATAATAATAATAATAATAATAATAGGTACGGTCAGATGACGGCTGGAAGTTATTGTTATATAGGACCACAAGGAATCGTCCATGGAACCACAGTAAGTAACTTACTATTATTTTTATTATTAATTAAAATAATAATAATAATAATAATAATAATAATAATAATAATAATAATAATAATAATAATAATAATAATAATAATAATAAAATAATAAAATAAATATTTTATTATTATTATTATTATTATTATTATTATTATTATTATTATTATTATTATTATTATTATTATTATTTATTATTATTATTATTATTATTATTATAATTACTCGCTGAAATCAATTCTATTTTATTTCTGTATCGAAGTACAGCCTGCTAATTATTATTATTATTATTATTATTATTATTATTATTATTATTATTATTAGCTGACTATTTTGAATGCTGGAAGAAATTATCTAAAACTCGACTCCTTGGCTGGTAAGGTTTATCTCACTTCTGGTTTAGGAGGGATGAGCGGGGCTCAGGCCAAGGCCTCTACTATCTGTGGCTGCGTCGGCGTCATAGCGGAGGTAAGAATATGATTTTCAAGTGCTACTACAATATATACGTTCTATTTGTGCTTACTCTATTGTATGAGGGGAAATGAGGGGGAAATTAACAATTTATTGCCACCATTCAATGGTCGGGGGTACTCATAGTCACGGGTAGGGGGGTATGAGGGGAGAATTTCGTCTGGCATGCTTTTATATCATCAAATATGTAGACTGCATATTATAGTAGAACCGTACACTGCAAAAATTGTCCTAACGAATCGTTGGGACAAGTGGCAAAAATGTTAAATTAAAATTTTCAATAAAGAAAAGATATGTTAAGAATAAGAAAGTCGCTTCACTGATTTATTTTTTAATCAGAAAATAACTGAAAAAAATTTGTTGTGACATTTTTGCCACTTGTCCCAACGATTCGTTAGGACAATTTTTGCAGTGCATTTATTATTATCATATCTAGCTATTATTTAATAATGAACTTTTGAATTTAAGAAAACGTATACCCAATATCAAAACTGGGCACCGTTAATCAAAATTTTTTAACGTCGTTAAAAGTTAATACGTTAAAAGTTAATTTTTACAAATCTGGATTTTTAATAATAATAATAATAATAATAATAATAATAATAATAATAATAATAATAATAATAAATAATAATATTCGTTAAATCGTTAACGAAATTTTTAACGTCGTTAATTAACGTTTTACTGATTATAGATATGGTGCCCAGGTTTGCTCATATATATATATATATATATATATATATATATATATATATATATATATATATATATATATATATATATATATATATATATATATATATATATATATATATATATATATATATATATATATATATATATATATATATATATATATATATATATATATATATATATATATATATATATTATATATATATATATATATATATATATATATATAATTGAGTAATATCTAAATATTTTACCCACCACTCACGGTTCGGAGGTACGGAGTGCGGAGTGCGGAGCCTCCATTTAGACATACGTTTCATGTGCCATACATTTGTATAGAGTACGCACAAATGTGGACAGCATACTATAGTAGAAACCAAAGTTAATAATAATTATAATAATAATAATAATAATAATAATAAATAATAATAATAATAATAATAATAATAATAATAATAATAATAATAATAATAATAATAA
>SEYY01014055.1:22500-25000 GCA_009176605.1 Armadillidium nasatum | reverse complement strand
ACTATTTAACCGCCAAATTTGAATTAGGATAAAACTATTATCAGAAACTATTATAAACTTAAATGTATTTATTTTATATTATTTTGTATTAAAATTTAAATAAAAAATTTTTTTTTTTTTTTTTTTTTTTATAAAAATGTAAATTTATTATAAAATAATATTTTGTAATTTAAATGTATATTATTTTATATACTATTTCAATATTAATTTGTGAAACTTTAAAAATTAGTAACTTTGTTAACCATTTTTGTTAAAATTAGGGAATAATAAAGTGGAAAACTTTCCACTTTATTACAGTAGAGATAATTCAGTCAGAAGGAAGAAAGAAGCAGAAACAACAACAACAACAACAACAGCAGCAGCACCACCAAGAAGATGAAATCCCAATAAGAAAAAGAAGTCCCCACAGAAGAGCCACCTCCAAGAACTGTGCATAGATAGCTTGACAGTTTTATGTCCTCGGCTATCTAACACAGCAAATGGCTCAGAAACAACTATCCAGGGATCAAGAAGAAGCTGTTGCTGTTACCTCCCTTTGCCCTTCCTTCGAAGCGGCAATACACAACTGAGGAAGCTGGCTGCTAAATGGGTGGCCATTTACAAGTTGGGCCTACCAGCCCAACCACTGACCCAGCGATGCGACTCAGTTCGTCCAAAAGTTCGGCCTACCAGCCCAACTACTGACCCAGCGATTCGTCCAAAAGTTCGGCCTACCAGCCGAACTCCTGAACCACAAGTTGGGCCTACCAGCCCAACTCCCGTCACAATCGGGACTTTATGGATGTTTCACAAGGACTACGCTGCCCGTCATCATGGCTTCTCACTACCAACAGCTACCTCAAGAACAAGGAAAAAGTCATCTCTTCTGCAGGAATGGAGCCACCCACCTTCTCTGTAACCTCCATTCAAACGTGGATTCTTGTCCTTACAACAAGAATAATACCACAAGAACCACGTACTCCTCAAGAACTAACTTATTTATTAAATTCTTCTGGCTCAAATATTCAACTCAACTTAAAAAGTAACGGACAGCAGCTAGACGTCTTTTGGAGCAATTCTACACCGGATGCTTTACGGTCACTTTGTCCCTTTGGATTTCTGCTGCAAAGAAGTTATAATCAACCTACAAAAACAACCTACGAAAAACAACCTACCAAGAAAAACCTACAAAGAATGCACATATAACAACTAACTTCGAAAGTGACTCTTCCTATTACTCAAACCGCTCCTTTCTCCAAACAAAGAGTAATAGTCCTCCAATACATCACATCAACAAAAGGAAGAAAACATCGTAGCAGATACTTTTGTCCCGCATTCTCCGGTAACAGTAGAAGCTATCGATGTACCTGATGTTCCTACCTCTGATGCACCTGATGTTCCTACTAGGACGACGACTCTACATCCAGTGGTTCCTATTCTCAAGAGTACACTTTCCAGAAGAAACCCCCTCCGTCGAGTACGCTTCCCTGAAGATGTTCACTCCGTGTCTCGATGGGGAACTGATATATAGTGTAGTTACCCAAAATATAAAATAACGTTTTCTTTAATAAAAAAATATTTAAAAGTGTTAACTAGGAAAAATTTCATAAAATTTAAAAAATAAGAAAAAAAACAGTTAAAATCTTGTAAATAAATAAATACCAAGTTCTTTTTGTGATAAAAGTTATTATAATAAATATATAAAAATATAAACTATTAATTAAAAAAATAAAACATTTAAAATATAATGTAAATATTAAATTATTACCATAGCAAAATATTAAATGACTCTAGCACTCTTTAAGACCTAATTTTCCCTCCAAAACTATTTAACCGCCAAATTTGAATTAAGATAAAACTATTATCAGAAACTATTATAAAATGTAAAATGTATTTATTTTATATTATTTTGTATTAAAATTTAAATAAAAAATAGTTAATGTTAAAAATATAAATCATAATGTATTTTTATATATAAAATGTAAATTTATTATAAAATAATATTTTGTAATTTAAATGTATATTATTTTATATACTATTTCAATATTAATTTGTGAAACTTTAAAAATAGTAACTTTGTTAACCATTTTTGTTAAAATTAGGGAAAAAAAATAAATAAAGTGGAAAACTCTCTACTTTTCTTACACCTTCCCAAATACTGAGATAATTTCAGAAGGCAATAGAAATAGTAGTAACCTTTCCCTTTATTCCGAGGAGCTGAAGAAGAATCCGCCTCTAAGCCAAGCTGCCCAAGAAGAAGACGTCCCAAGCAGAAGCCCTAGAAGAAGCAGTCCCAAACAGAAGCCCTAGAAGAAGCAGTCCCAAGCAGAAGTCCAAAGAAGCTGCCCTTAGAAGAAGAAGTTCCAACGCCTCTGCTACCCAAAAAGGAAACCCAGTTTGGCAGTTCCTTTTGCCTTCAACTGTGGTTCACCTTTTGAAGTGGCCTTCCACCTGAGGCTGCAGACGGGCCTGAAGAGAAGTGGTGGCTACCACATGCCTACCAGTCGGCATTCCACAAAGG
>SEYY01014055.1:7500-10000 GCA_009176605.1 Armadillidium nasatum | reverse complement strand
GTATTTCGGTTACTAGTTCTGTTTCTATTTTGGTTACTAGTTCTGTTTCTATTTCGGTTACCCCTGTTTCCATTTTGGTTACTAGCTCTGTTTCTATATTGGTTATTAGCTCTGTTTCTAATTTAGTTACTAGCTCTGTTTCTATTTTTAGGTTAATGGTTTTTTTTTTTTTTTCTAGATAATTTACCTCTCTTTCATTACAATTTGACATGGTTGGTAACCTATTTTATAGAATATAAATGTTAGGTGTAGTATTAGTTAAGGTCCGAATTTTAAAATGATTGTGATAAATCACATATAGTTAATTGCTTTCTCATGCTTAGTATAGGATCACTCGTAAAGTTTACTGTGTTTAAAACAATGTTGGTCTGATCTATTTGTTAATTTTTATTGCAACCAATATACGTCGACGTACAGTTAGACTCGGGGCATGCAAATTGGTACGCGACATGATGATTAGCTGAAAGGGTATTCTTTAGTAGAAAAGCAAGAAGAAAGCGGTCAGCTTCTGGGGTATAGTTTAACTATTATTTTTGAATTTTTTTTGTGGGTTTTATGTGGGCATCGTTATATATATATATATATATATATATATATATATATATATATATATATATATATATATATATATATATTATATATATAATATATATATATATATATATATATAATATATATATATATATATATATATATATATATATATATATATAATATATATATATAATATATATATATATATATATGCTTTTATACACCCTCCCCCTCCCCTCTCCCCTCTCCCCCTCCCCCTCCCCCTTCCACCTCTCCCTTTCCACCCTCCCCCTTCCACCTCTCCTTTCCCCCCTCACCCTTCCACCTCTCCCTTTCCCCCACTTTCACAAAAAGTTGGGAAGTTATTTAAAAAAAATTATTTATTTGGAAATTTTTCTTATCTGAAGATATAAAAGAATAAAATAAATTTAAAAAAAAAAGGATTTTTATTTTTTTTATTTATTTTTTATTTTTTTTTTTTTTATTTTTTTTTTATATAATATATATATATATATATATTATATATATATATATTATATATATATATATATATATATATATATATATATATATATATATATATATATATATATATATATATATATATATATATATATATATATATATATATATATATATATATATATATATATATATATATATATAATATATATATATATATATATATATATATATATATATATATATATATATATATATATATATATATATATATATATATATATATATATATATATATATATATATATATATATATATATATATATATATATATATATATATATATATATATATATATATATATATATATATATATATATATATATATATATATATATATATATATATATATATATAGAGAGAGAGAGAAGAAAAAGAGACAGAGGCAGTGATAGAGAGACAGATAGGGGGAGAGTGAGAGAAAGAGACTGAGTGAGTGAGGGAGGGAGGGAGAAAGAGAGGGAGAGGAGGAGAGAGAGAGAGAGAGAGAGAGAGAGAGAGAGAGAGAGAGAGAGAGAGAGAGAGAGAGAGAGAGAGAGAAGGAGAGGGAGAGGGAGAGGGAGAGAAAGAGGAAGTGAGAAAGAGAGAGACAGATGTACAGTTAATTGGTTATTAAGAATAAAAGGATTTTAACAGAGGAGTTAAGAAGCTGCAATTTGAACCTGAAGAAGTCGCTGATATGGGAAATATTTTTATTTGTTTTGCAAGAAATAAAGAACTTCTGTTAATTTGGAGTCTGAGCTTAAGATATCTAAGCCCTAGGGATCATCGAGCAAGGTCTTTCTAGAACGCCAGAGCAAAGAAACTGGACTCCCTTAACTTCCGGAGATTGGAGCACAGGTCTCTAGACTTCCGGAGTCAAAAAAAGAGGATCTCTGGTCTCCTGAAGTCTGGAACTGGGACTCTGTAGACTACCAGAGCCTGGAACAGAGAATTTCTGGACTTCCAGAGTCTGTAACAGGGGCTTCCTATACTCCCGGAGCATGGGATCCCTGGAATACTAGAGTCTGGAATAGGGGCTTGGAACAGAGGATCTCTGAACTTCCAGAATCTGGAGCAAGGACTTCTATACTTCCAAAGCCCGGATCAAGAGAACAAGACATCCATGGAGTTCAAAAGTTTGGAGTAGGGGATCTCTAGACTGCCAGAGTTTGGAACAGAGGATCTCTGGACTTACAGAGTTTGGAACAAGGGCTTTCTATACTTCCAAAGCCCGGTGCAAGAGATCAGGATATATTTTGACTCCTAAGTCTGGAATAGGTGCTCTCTAGACTACGAGAGCCTAGAATAAGGGTTCTCTAGATTACCAGAGCCTAGAAGAGGGGACATCTGGTCTTTGAGAACCTGAAACATCTTCTCCGTAGGGCCTCCTGAATTCAGATCAGATACATCGAAGCAATTTTGAGATTCTGAAGCGTCCGATGAATTAAGTGGTTTTTTTTTT
>SEYY01014055.1:0-5000 GCA_009176605.1 Armadillidium nasatum | reverse complement strand
TCATTAAAAGTCTTCGCCTACAGAGAGGAAATAACTTTTGACCCTTCGGTGTTATTAACCTGAAAGGAAATTAAAATTGGTTCTCGTATTGGTTCCCTGGGGGTCAGTGTTTGAATTCTTAAAGAACCAGCGTGATTTTCCGTAGGAGTTATTAGTGTTTTAAGGATCGAAATTTTAGTTCCTAATTGGAAATTCCTTGATGGTTTCTAAAGAAAATTCTATAACAGTACTGTAATAATTGTCCTAACGAATCGTTGGGACAAGTGGCAAAAATGTCACCATAAAATTTTCAATAGAGAAATAGACATGTTAAGCATAAGGAAGTCGCTTCACCGATTTATTTTCTAATAAAAAAAATAACTGAAAAAAATTTGTTGTGACATTTTTGCCACTTGTCCCAACGATTCGTTAGGACATATTTTGCAGTGAAACCAATTTGAATCCCAAAGAAAGCTTTCGGTGATGACCGTAAAAATTCCTTAAGAAAACCCTTTGTTTGGTACGTTAGAAATTCCGGTTGGAATTTTTGCCGTTATGAAAAGTTTCTAAAGTAATTGCTTGAGAATTTACAGATTTCTCATTGGATTTGTAGCATTTCAAGAAAATTTTTGTCAGACATTTTTTCTCTGAGTTCTCATTGTCACTTCTCCACTTACACCTATCCACTGTTACCCCAACTATTCTATCCTAATTACTCATTTCACTTTGAAAGACTCCCCACTCTTCCCTCCCTCACTTTAAAAGACTTCCCTCCCTCACTTTAAAAGACTTCCCTCCTTCACTTTAAAAGGCTTCCCTCCCTCACTGTAAAAGACTTCCCTCCCTCACTTTGGAAGACTTCCCTCCCTCACTTTGAAAGACTCCCCTCCCAACTTCAAATAGAGATATAAGGAAGTCGATCTTGGAGTAACTGATTTCGTATTTTGAGTGGAACGGTTAGACTTAAAAATTTATTGTTTAGACTGATCTTTCTTATATTTCTAATTGGAGCAGAAAAAAAACACGGTTGTTTTGAATGCCTCAAAAACTCAGTCAATTCATTTACTTACTAGATCAAAAATTCTACACAACATCAATATCTTCTTTGAAAATTTGTTTTCAATACTTCAAAAACTCAATCCGTTAATTCAAAATCTTTTTTGAAAATTTGTTTTCAGTACCTCAAAAACTCAGTCCGAATTCAATATCTTCTTTGAGAACACACAACTCTATCCTTCTTCTTTCCTTAGAATTCTGGATTTCTTTTTCTCTTGATCTTTCTTGGAAGAATCACACTTCTACTAAACACACTTCTACTGGGGTGGAACCCTTACTATAATTATTATTAATATTTTATGCTTTTTTTTTATAATAATAATAATAATAATAATAATAATAATAATAATAATAATAATAATAATAATAATAATAATAATAATAATAATAATAATAATAATAATAATAATAATTAATAATAATAATTATAAATAATATATTATAATATTTAATACTAATAATTTTAAATAATTAATTAATATTTTATTTATATTTATTATTTTATTATTTTTTAATATTATTATTTATTATATTTTATTAATTAATTATAATTAATTTAATTATTAAAAAAAAAAAAAATTTTTTTTTATTTAATTAGAGAAATTATTAATATTAGATTATAAGAATATGTTTTGGTTTAATAATAATAAAAAATTAATAATAATAATAATAATAATAAAAATAATAATAAATAAATAAATAATATTAATAATAATATAATAATTAATAAATATAATAAATAAAAATAATATATATAATTATTATTAATTGCAAGACTCTCCTTTTATGATTTAAGGGCCGTAACTACGGCTGGGTAGACGGGGACTAATATTATTTACTATATTAGATTATTATTATATTATTATTATTATTATTATTTTATTAATTATTATTATTATTATTATTATTATTATTATTATTATTATTATTATTATTATTATATATTATAATTATTATAATATTATTATTATTATTATTATTATTATTATTATTATTATTATTATTATCTTCATTAATAAATAGGTTTAAAAAGAAAACAGAAAGAACAATGAACAAAGAAAAAAACGGAAGAGAAAGCGATGAGAAAAAATTGAGAGACGGATGGAAGAACAGAGAGAGAGAGAGAGACATACAGTTACACAGACAGAGACAGATGGCCATATACAATTAGACTGACAGAAAAAACATGCAGAAAGACGGACATGGACAGATGGAATGACGGACAGGTAGACTGAAGTAAAGGTTAAGAGACAGAGAGACGAACATGCAAACAGATGAACATAAAATGATTGACAAAGGAGCAGTGTCAGACAAACGGACAGAAAGATGAGAAGACGGGTGGACAGAGAGGTATTAATAACTTACAGCATTAAATCGGACCGGTCAGAAAGGCAGACGGACATGATGGATGGACGGACATACAAACAGGAAGACAAAAAGACGGATATACATAAAACGGACTAACAGACAGATAAAAGACAGACGAATGGACTGACAAATCGACAGATGGACGGATAACAGACAGAAGATAGTCTTTACAAGGAAAAGGTAAAGAGACGAACTGTCCGAAAGATAGTCAAAAGGATGGGGGACGGAATGACGAAACAGACAAACGGATGAATGGACAGGAAAACAGATGGACGGACAGAAAGACGGATAAAAAGAAGGGACGGACAGACAAGCAGATGGCTTTGCAAAAAGACGGAGAGACAAACGGATTGATAGGTAAAAAGACGGACGGACGTACAGATAAACAGGTGGATAGATAAAAAGACGGATGGACGGACAGACAAACAGATTAATGGGAAAAAAGACGGACGGACGGACAAGCAGATGGACGGTGAGACAAAGGGATTGATGGATAAAAAGACGAACGGTCAGACAGACAAACAGATGGATGGACAAAAAGACGGATGAATGGACAGACAAAGGGATTGATGGACAAAAAGACGGACGGTCGGATGGACATACAAGCAGATTGAAGAACAAAAAAAAAAGTACGAATAAACGGACAAGAAGACTGACGGACGGACAGACATGCAGATGGAACTGACAAAAAGAAGGACGGATGGACGGACAGACAAACAGATTGATGGGAAAAAAAGACGGACGCACGGACAAGCAGATGGACTGACAAAAAGAAGGACGGATGAACGGACAAGAAGACGGACGGACGAACAGACAATCAGATTGATGGGCAAAGAGACGGACGGACAGACAGACAAGCTGATGTACGGATAAAAAGAAAGACGGACGGACGGATGGTTATTATTATTATTATTATTATTATTATTATATTATTATTATTATTATTTTAAATACTGGCAACCTCTAACGAAAGTTTTTTAAAGCCATGTCATTGTGATAAGAGCGAGGGCATATACTCCTACATATAATAATAATAATAATAATAATAATAATAATAATAAAAAGGGTATTATTATTATATTATTATTATTATTATTATTATTATTATTATTATTATTATTATTATTCATTATTATTATCATTATTATTATTATTATTATTATTATTATTATTATTATTATTATTATTATTATTATTATTATTATTATTATTATTATTCTTATTCCTCTAGCAATCGTACCTTTTTTTATCACTTATAATGGAATAATAAGAGAATCGAAAAAGAAAGTGCCAATATAAAATAATAGTGCCGCATTAAAGATGGCATCGTAGTTTTTTTTTTTAATGATTAAGCACCTTTTTTTTTTTTTTTTTTTTTATTTTTTTTTTTTTTTTTTTTTTTTTGTTCAAATGATTTTGATGATATAATGTTCTAAGTGGAAAAAGTTTTATAACATTTATAGCATTGCAATTTTTGTAGTAGTTTTAACATTAACAATAAAATAATAATAATAATAATAATAATAATATAATAACATAATAATAATAATGTATATAAAAAAATAATAATAATATAATAATAATAATAAATAAAAAATAATAATAATTTATAATAAAATAATTTATAATAAAATAATTAATAAAAATTATTAAATTAATTATAATTAATATTTTTTATCATTATTATTTATTATTATTATTATTATTATTATTATTATTATTATTATTATTATATTATTATTATTATTTATTATTATTATTATTATTATACTGATGTCTAAATAGGTAAAAATTATAAGAAAAAATTCTCGTCGGATTTCTACAGGTGCGAACATTCATCAATGCGTAAAAACGTACACACACACACACACACACACAAAAATTAAACAAAAAGACAAAAACGTCATATGAGTAACAAAAACATTAAAAATTATAAGTTAATAATAATAATAATAATAATAATAATAATAATAATAATAATAATAATAATAATAATAATAATAATAAAAAATATATTAATAAGCAGTACAAAAATAATAAAAATTATAAATTTATTTAATTTCAAAATAAAATGAAAAATTATTTTTAAAATTATTTTTAATTTTATTTTTTTTTTGAAAAAAATTGTATAGAGAGAAAAATGGACGAATAAAAGGGAAGAAATTGTATTGAAGAAAAAATTGGCTTTAAAAAAAAAAAAGAAATTGTATGTGGATGACTTAAGAAAGGTAACTGTGGGTCATTTTTAAATTAGAAAAGCATTAGAAAGGTTAGTTATTAGGGGTGAGGAATTAACTGGAAACCAGAGCCCCCACCCATCTAATTTTGCGTGTAGTAAGAGTCAAATAAAATGGGTAGGAAAGAGAATACCCACCTTCATAAAATACGGTCTTATTTTGCGTGTAGTAAGAGTCAAATAAGGTGGGTAGGAATGCCCGGGGTTAGGATACCATTTCAGGAATCTTTAAAAATAATTTGGGGTTATCAATCATACAAGGTGATTCAACCACTTTCAAACTTTAAAAACATTTTATTTATTTAAAAAAAAAATAATAATAAAATAAAAATAACTAATAAAACAAGAAATTATGTAAATT
>SEYY01014053.1:5000-7500 GCA_009176605.1 Armadillidium nasatum | reverse complement strand
GATAAGAAGGCTAGTGCATTCTTAGATTTAGATAGATAGATAGATAGATAGATAGATAGATAGATAGATATATAATAAATAAATAAATAAATAAGAAGGCTAGTGCATTCTTAAATAGATAGATGGATAGATAGATAGATAGATAGATAGATAGATAGATAGATAGATAAATAAATAAATAAGAAGGCTAGTGCATTCTTAGATAGATAGATAGATAGATAGATAGATAGATAGATAGATAGATAGATAGATAGATAGATAGAGAGTTCAAACTTACTAAATTAAAATAATGTTTGAAAATCATTACTGATTTTTACTTTTCATTTTATTGGTAAAATTAATGCAAAATATTTTTAAAGATACAAAATAAATAAATATTGAAAACATATTTATCGTAAAAAATAAAAATAATAAAAGTTTTTTGATAATAATGATAATAATAATAATAATTATATTAATAATTATAATAATAATCATAAAAGAATTTTTGATAATAATAATAATGACAATAATAAATTATTTTTTATAATAATAATAATAATAAAAAGTAATAATAATAATAATAATAATAATAATTTTTAAAGGAAAATTTTTTATTATTATTTAAATTTGTATTCGATTTCATATTAAAAAATTTTTTTCTAAAATTTAACAAATAAAAATGGCGTAAAAATTTTCAGTCTTTAACTTTTTTTTGAAAAAAAATTGTACTCTAATAATCAATCTGCAATCATAATCAATCATAACCAATCAACAATCATAAATCAATCCACAATCATAATCAATCCAGAACCAATCAATTCACAATCATAAATCAGTCTAGAATGATAATTAATCAACCCACAATCATAAATCAATCCACAATCATAATGAACCCACAATCTTAAATCAATTCACAATCATAATCAATCCACAATCATAATCAAACTGCAATCATAATCAATCTACAATTATAATCAATCCACAATGATAATCAATCCGCAATCATAATCATTCCACAATCATAAATCAATCTACAATCATAATGAACCCACAATCTTAAGTCAATTCACAATCATAATCAACCCACAATCATAAACCAATCCACAATCATAAAAGGGTTAAAAAAAATTAATTTTCTTACACTCTCTATAAAATTATAAGTAAAATATTTATAGTTTATGACTGGAAAGAAATAGTATGCCAAAAGTATTATGGTTTAATGTTGCAAAAAAAAATTCTTTGGTTAATGTATGTATGATTATTATGATGCGAGAAAGTGTCGTGGTTATGATATTGGTTCAAAGTTACGTGGAAATGGCAAAGTATCATAGCTTGCGGTTGCAAAAATATGATGTGGCCATAGCATTATAGTTTAATATTGCAAAAAAAAAATCGTTTAATTAATGTTTGATCAATAGAAGAAGCGAGAAGGTGGCGTGGTTATGGTAATGATTTCAAAGTTGGGTGGAAATGGTATAGTTAAAACATCCTAGTTTAAGGTTGCAAACATATGGTATATCTTAAAGTATAATTTAAGGATACAAGACAAGTTGCATTTTTACAATAGATAGAAAAGGGTGTTTTAATAATTTTAATAATGATTTTATTAATTTATTTTTAATAATTTTGAACTTCAAAAAAAAATTGGCTTTTGTGAAAGTAATATTAGTATAAGATTGGAAGAAAACGATGCTCTCAAAGAACTACCACTTAAGTTTACCAGAAAATAGTTTTTAAATTCTTATAGTTTAAGGTTGCAGGTAAAAGGTGATATTAAAGTACTATAGTTTAAGACTGACAGAAAATGGTGCTTTTAAAATACTATACTTTAAGGTTCCAAGAAAATGGAGTTGTTAAAATACTAAAGCTTAAAGTTGAAAGAGATTGGTGAAATGTTGAAATATATATATATATATATATATATATATATATATATATATATATATATATATATATATATATATATATATATATATATATATATATATATATATATATATATATATAAGGTTTCAGGAAAATGTGACTAAAAATATCAAATTTTTTTTTTTTTTTTTTTTTTATAGTAGAGTAAGAGAGGAGAGAGAGAGAGAGAGAGAGAGAGAGAGAGAGAGAGAGAGAGATTAAGAAATTTTATAAAAATAAAATATGTATGATCAGGGTGTGTGTGTATGTGTGTATTTGTGAGTGTGTGTGTGCGTGGGTGCGTATCTCCTTTCGTAAATACGTTTCATCCTCATTATAAAAATTTGCCATAAATTTTTAAAAATCCTTTCCACACTTCCGAGACTTTTTTCATATATATATATATATATATATATATATATATATATATATATATATATATATATATATATATATATATATATATATATATATATATATATATATTATATATATTGGTCTTACTGGTTTCCAATATTATTATTAATTAACATGGAGTATTGTGAAATGTTTTTATCGGCATTTCATATCAGTCAGGATATTATATAACTTAATTAATTAAATCATTCAAACG
>SEYY01014052.1:0-2500 GCA_009176605.1 Armadillidium nasatum | reverse complement strand
TATATATATATATATATATATATATTATATACTATATATATATATATATCCCATTTCCTTAACCTTCCGTTCTTTCTAAAGTTTTCGAATCTATCCTTAACAGGAAGATTTGGAAACATCTCAATACTTCTAATCTTATGTCTGATCGCCAGTATGGCTTTCGTAAGAAACACTCTACTGGTGATCTTCTTTCCCTTCTCTCTGACTCTTGGTCCTCCGCTCTTCGGCATTTCGGTGAATCTTTTGTTGTCGCGCTGGATATATCGAAAACTTTCGATAAAGTCTGCACAAAGCTTTGATTTCCAAATTTTCCACTTTCGGAATCTATCTTTCTCTCTGTGCCTTTCTCTCTAATTTCCTTTCTGGTCGTTCTATATAACTGTTGTTGACGGCCACCGTTCATCCTTTAAATCTATTAATAGTGGTGTTCCTCAAGGATCTGACCTATCCCAAACAGTTTTTCTGCTTTTTATTAATGTCCTTCTCTCTGCTACTTCATCTCCTATACTGCAAAAATTATCCTAACGAATCTATGGGACATCTTTCTACACAGTCTCATCCTTTCTCTGTCTATCTGTCTGACCACAGACTTAACCGCTGTTCTCAATTCTACATGTACTCTACCGACCGAAAAAGTCTGGAACACACTCCCTTCAGCTATTTTCCAAACTTCTAATGAATTACACACCTTCAAACGTCGTGTATCAAAACATGTTGTCCTTTAATCTGACTAGGTTCCTGATTTTATTCCAAACTCTGGTGGAAAGTTGATAGGACTCTTGCCTTTGCCTTCAGAAGGTGAAATATATATATATATATATATATATATATATATATATATATATATATTCTCCCAGATGTGTTTTTTATCCTGTCAGTGGCACTAGCATCTTTCTTCACCTGCTCTTATAAGTCTCTCTCCAAAAGTGCTCTTAAAGATCATATTTTTCCGCCCGTTGGTTTCAATGCTAGTTCTTGAGTTTTATTTGCACTCACAGGCAGAGTTTTTTCCCTTTCAATGTGAATAGCATCGTCTTCCTTCTAACATCTGAACACTTTATCGTAGAGCTTTCAAGAAGATCATGCTTCTCGGAGCAATGCTTTCCCATTTTGTTCCTGTAGTTTTTTTTTTTAACAATATCGTTTCTTTAACACACCGCTTGCTAGGCCTGTCGTGTGAATCTTCTCGGAACTATGCTTTCCCATTTTGGTCCAGAAGTTTTTTTTTAACTATATCGTTTCTTTAACACACCGCCTTGCTAGGCCTGTCGTTTGAATCTTCTTTTATGGGAGGTGGAGTCTAGTGTAGTTAACTAGATGTTTCTGGTGCTAGGGCAGCATGAACTTTTATAATAAAATCATTGTTCAAGTAGAGGTGCCTATTTTAACTTTAATACTAATCTTCTGTTTATGAGGATCATTGTCTCAAACCTTTTTTGATTCACAACAAATTTAACACAATTTGTAATATATGATTATTAATTTGTATTTTAAATAATTTTGTTTTCTAAAATTTCGAAATAAAATATGAAAATATTAACTATGAAAAATATTTTGGGTCTTAAAAACTGATTCTATCCAAATTGAATAATATCTTTCATTCTTTAATGGAGGTTTCCATTGAGAAAGTATTTTACTCATCTTTAGATTGCTCTCTCATTCATCTCTTTCACCATGTTTCAAATCTCTTTTTTCTTTCTGTCCGTTTGTAATTTTTAATACATCATGACCCGACGAAATCAAAATCATAATATACATATATATATATATATATAATATAATACAATGTAATATAATAATTTGTATTATAAAATATGACATCATGCAATATAATCTAATATTATATAATATAATATAAAAAAAAATATAAAAAATATAATATATATATACTATATAATATAACACTAAGATCATTAAGACGTTTTCATTATCAATTTTTTACGATTGGTAATAAACTTCTACACAATTTAATTTTAGGAGGAACCATCCGAAAGTTCAAACCATTCGTTAGAGAGTTCTTCTTCTTCATGCTTCCATTTAATCGAATGGAACTATAGTTGAAAATTACATTATCACGATTTATGTTCTCAAAGTTTAATTAAGGATAATCCAAGGAAAAAAATATCTTTTCGAAAATTCTTCTGACATTAGTCTTAATGTTGTTTACTATTCTTGACAAGAAGAAGACTAATAAATATGAAATCCAATTTGAAAGTTTTTTTCCTTTAGCATTTGGAAGATATATGTAATATATATATAATATATATATATATAATATATAATATATACTAATATATATGTATATATATATATATAAATATATGATGCATGATGACTCCACACTCATTACTCCTTTCAGTTTGAAAGACGTCCGTCCCAACAGCAGTTATTAGACTCTATAAGGGTAGCATTTTAGCAACTAACCTCTGATCTTTCACGTATTTCCGATTGGTGCAGAGAAAACATTATTGTTTTCAATGCCTCAAAAACTCAGTTCCTT
>SEYY01014048.1:5000-7500 GCA_009176605.1 Armadillidium nasatum | reverse complement strand
TATATATATATATATATATATATATATATATATATATATATATATATATATATATATATATATATATATATATATATATATATATATATATATATATATATATATATATATATATATATATATATATATATATATATATATATATATATATATATATATATATATATATATATATATATATATATATATATATATAGGCCGAAAGGATTCCAATTATCCGTCAGAGTTAAGAAATTTTCCATAATAGGCCACATTAAGGTTCACATGTCCCGATACACGGCGTTTGAAGATTCAAGTCAAAGGAAGTTATGAAAACAGATAAAGGGAGAGTGCTCCAGACTTTACCAGTAGAGTACATGGAAGACTGAGCACAGCGGTTAAGTCTGAGGTCAGAGCGTAGTGCAGAGAAAGGATGAGACTGTAGAAAAGAGTGTCGCACGAGCCCTTCTCAATGGAGAAGGTGCGCAGCGGCAGAATTCAGAAAAGCAGTGTCCGTTATAATAGCGAAAACATTGAGATAATGACGTAATAATTCGACGGGCAGAAAGAAAACTGCAGAGAATCAATAAGAATAGAAGAGTTGACAAGACGAAAAACCCTGGACTCAACCTTTTCAAGGAGAACTGTATGAGTGGAACCATTTCAAATTTGTGAGTCGTACTAGATACAGGAGTGAATAAAATTACTGTAAAAAGCAAGAAACCGGGGTTGGATGAAGAAATTTAGAATCTCTGACACTAAATTTTTCCAAGTGCCAACCAAAATTTTTTGAGAACATAATATTTGATAAATTTTAAGTATTTGAACAACTTTTATACTTTTGCATGACTAAAACAATTCAGAACTCTGTCACCATGGCCTACTCCACTTAAAGTTGGTCCCTACAAGAAATTTTTAAAAATTGTTTGACGTGCCAGAAAAATTATCTGCTTGCGAAGTTTGGTGCTCGTGCCAATGGTTGCCCACCCCTGACATAGAACATTAAAAACAGACGAAGGTTTGAGTTGGGTGCTTTTGAAGATGTCATAGTTGTGTGTAAGATTTTGTCAGGTAGAGAGAAAGAAGAGCCGAGTTTAAAGACAATGAAAACAATTATTTTCTCTGCCCCAGTTTTTTAATTAAAAATTCGAGAAAAGATCACAAATTAGTTGCCTCCAGACCACGCTGTCCTATAGAGTCAAATAATTGATGTAGGATAAGACTTCTTTCAAAATTAAAATAGCAATAAAAGACAGAGTAGCCATCATAGGAATAATTTAATTAATGAAGTAATAGTGAGAAGTTCATTAAAAAAATAGCAAAAGAGTTGGACGATAGGACAGATCCGTGAGAAACACTACTATTAATAGATTTAAATGAGGAACTGTGGCAGTCTACAACTGCTGCTATAGAATGACTGGAAAAGAAATCGAGAGAAGGATGAAAAGAGGAGGATAGATTTATTATTTGTTTGGACTGGAACAGTCTCGATAGGCCCTTGTGGCTTCTAACTGTCTCTATTTTCCTATTCCGAAAATGGAAAGTTTAGAAATCAAAACTTTGTGCCAGATTCCATTGAAGGCTTTCGATATATCTGGTACCATAGTTGAAGATTCACCGACATGCCGAAGAGCGGAGAGCCACAAATTCGAGAGAAAAGAAAGATCATCAGTATATTTATCTTTACGACAACCGTACTGGTGATAATATATATATATATATATATATATATATATATATATATATATATATATATATATATATATATATATATATATATATATATATATATATATATATATATATATATATATATATATATATATATATATATATATATATATATATATAGAGAGAGAGAGAGAGAGAGAGAGAGAGAGAGAACGAAGCAAGTTAGGCTAATTTTCAAAGGCAAGGCCTAATATTATCGTTATTCACATGCAATTCATAACTGATTAGTTTGGCCCAAAGGCTTCTTCCTTCCCCTCCTTCCCCGCCTCCTAATCCTCCTCATCATCTTCCTCTTCTTCTTCCTTCTCTTTTGCGGACGAAGAACAAAGAAGAAGCAAAACCATTTTTTCTCTTTATTAATGCTACAAATATTAATTTTCTTTTTCACTGATTTATTAATCCCCTTTTCTTAACTTCAAATATTTTTAGATATATTTCATATATTCTATTCATTCGTTTCTCTGCTTTCCTCACCCCCTTTTAAGACACACACACACACACATACACACATACATATATGCACAATTATATACATGTGCGTAGGGTGGAAGGAAAGTGTATGAATGTTACAACACGTTCTGAAATGCTCTTGAGACACACACACACACACACACCACTATTATATACATGGGCGTAGGGTGGAAGAAAAGTGAAAGAATGTTACACAACTCTTCCAGAAATGTGTTCATGAGCCTAAAATTTGTATCCAATTTATTTTTTATTTCAAAGGCATGAAAAATATATATATATATATATATATATATATATATATATATTATATATATATATA
>SEYY01014047.1:0-19372 GCA_009176605.1 Armadillidium nasatum | reverse complement strand
ATATATATATATATATATATATATATATATATATATATATATATATATATATATATATATATATATATATATATATATATATATATATATATATATATATATATATATATATTAAAATTAAAAAAAAAAAAAAAAAAAAAAAAAAAAAACCCTTTTTTTTTTTTTTTTTTTTTTTTGCCCTAAAATTTGCACATTTAAAAATTTTTTTGATTTGCGAACGTTGCGCTTGCGCACTAAGTTTTTCCAATTTGCGCTTTTGCGTTTTCGCTCTAAAGTTTAAAATTTGCGCTCCCACCTCTATATATATATATATATATATATATATATATATATATATATATATATATATATATATATATATATATATATATATATATATATATATATATATTATAATATTATTATATTATATTTGGCTTTGGGTAGATTGATTTAAGTTTCGATATTTTTATATCGATATTTTTTTATGTCGATATTTTATTTTAATCGATACCATTTTATACCTATAATTTTTTTAAAACAAATTTTAGTTTACGTTTGACTGTCATTGTGGATGCGTTGTTGTTGTTTAAATATTAATATTCGAAATATAAGTATAATTTGTTCTATATATATATATATATATATATATATATATATATATATATATATATATATATATATATATATATATATATATATATATATATATATATATATATATATATATATATATATATAATTTTATTTGTGCTGTAATACGGCCCTAGGCTTGTATGTCGCGCCAACGTTCTTGTGTAGGTTAGGCCTCTTTTACGGCAACTTCGGTAGTTCAGGTTATGATAAGTCGAATTAGGTTCGCTAGAAAACTAAGTAATAATAATTGTGTGTATATGTGTGGTGTAATAGGGCTGTAGCCCTCTATTTCCCAGCAACGTTCTTGTTTAGGTTAGGCCTCTTCGATATTTTCGATTATCAAAATTTTTTAACAATCTAAACTCACAAAATCTACACCTTTACCATATATATATATATATATATATATATATATATATATATATATATATATATATATATATATATATATATATATATATATATATATATATATATATATATATTATAATATATATATTGCATATCAAATAAAATTTTAAAAAAATTAAAAAAAAAAAAAAAACCTTTTTTTTTTTTTTTTTTTTTTTTTTTGTGCCCCTAAATTTGCACATTAAAAATTTTTTTTGATTTGCGCGAACGTTGCGCTTGCGCACTAAGTTTTTCCAATTTTGCGCTTTTGCGTTTTCGCTCTAAAGTTTTAAAATTTGCGCGCCCACCTTATATATATATATATATATATATATATATATATATATATATATATATATATATATATATATATATATATATATATATATATATATATATATATATATATATATATATATATATATATATATATATATATATAATATATATCATATATATATATATATATATATATATATATATATATATATATATATATATATATATATATATATATATATATATATATATATATATATATATATATATATATATATATATATATATATATATATATATATATATATATAATATATTTCAAATTTCACGAAAATTCCACCCATCAATCACAAGGTCATAGCCCCAATCAAAATTTTTTTCTTATGCTTGTATCTAGTATATATATATATATATATATATATATATATATATATATATATATATATATATATATATATATATATATATATATATATATAATATATATATATATATATATATATATATATATATATATATATAATCCTAAATAAAGAATGGTTGGCACTTCTACTTTAATCAGCTTCCAAAGCGAATTTATATTTGGTTTCGGCGTACAAATTTTACTTTTAAGAAACAATAAAAAAAATTTTATACAAAAGTGTTCTAGCACACTTCATATGGATTTTTTTTTTGCAAAAGTGTTTTAACTTTTTTTAATTCATCTACGTTTATTTTGTGTTCATAGTTTTTGTAGATTAAAAATATTCAGTGCTTACCATGAACTACAGAATTTACTATAATATAATCATATTTTAAACCCAATGGCAAATCACAACTACTACTTTGTAATTCAATTCCAGAGTACAAAATTTTAATTTGAAAAATGTATAGCCTACCATAAAGTATTTAGAATGCCAAAAAAAAAAAAAAAAATGCTAAAAAAGCACGACGTTTATTCTACTAATTATTATTATTCAATACCAGAGTACAAAATTTTAATTTGAAAAATGTTTAGCCTACCATAAAGTATTTAGAATGCCAAAAAAAAAAAAAAAAAAAAAAATGCTAAAAGGCACGACGTTTATTTTATTTTTTTTTTTTTTTTATTATTATTATTATTATTAAACCTATCCACTTACCAGTAACAAATCGAAATCCATTTTTTTAAAGATTTATGCTGCAAGTCTTTCAACTCTCTGTAACGACAGTGTTTATTTCAAGATCAAAATAGTATGAAGAGATCTTTTCACTAAGAACAATATTTTCACAATGAGAGTTTTGGGGTTTTATCAACACTTCCAAACTGCAGTCGATTCGAATGCTGACCAACCCACATAAAAAAAGGGGCGTTAACCAAATTTGTAAAAACTACTGGTCAAAACAGGCAGTGGAAAAACTCAAAAAACTGATTGGTATATATATTATATATATATATATATATATATATATATATATATATATATATATATATATATATATATATATATATATATATATATATATATATATATATATATATATATATATATATATATATATATATATATATATAATGAGTTGCTGATGCCAAACCAAGAAAATAAAATTTTCATAAAAATAGTATCGAACCTGAAGCTTCTACTTTACAAAACCTACGCACTATCCATTCACCCACGTGGAAAACATTCAAATTCGATTAAAAAATATTTATTTCTCAAAAATTCGTTTCCACCTTACAAAACCTTCATGCTATCCATTCCCCCACGTGGAAAACGCTGGAATTCAAGTTTCTTTTGGAAAATATTTATTTCTCATAAATCTTTCTATTTTCTAAAATATTAAAATAAAAAAGCTAATTTTTATTAAAAAGTTCTTTTTTAAAGAATTTTCAGTAATAATAGTATTACTATTATTAGTATTAAACATTATATTATAATAAATAAGGATTTTTTTTTTAAATTACAATTCGGTGTATTTGGTTCTGAAATCCCGTTTTCTATAATAAAGAGCGAAGACTTTTTATTTATTTACTTTTTACTAGGCTTTGAAAAGTAAATAAAGCATTTTAAACTGGATAATATTAATAATAATAATTAATATATATATATATATATATATATATATATATATATATATATATATATATATATATATATATATATATATATATATATATATATATATATATATATATATATATATATATATATATATATATATATATATATATATATATAAATATATATATATATATATATATATATATATATATATATATATATATATATATATATATATATATATATATATATATATATATATATATATATATATATATATATATATATATATATATATATATATATATATATATATAAATAATATATTCTGGACTATTCAGGAATTTAATGATGAATTTTATACGTATTAATACTTTCTAGTAAAGATAGGTTAGGTGTGATTAGGTTTAGTCTGCTTAGGCATTTAAATTTACATATTATAAATATCAAATTGTTAGAAGTCATAATTACTTTTTATGTTCATTTCTCAATTTTAATTTTATTTTTTCCTTCTATACAAAAAAAAAAAAAAAAACATTTCAAATATTTCTAATAAGTTTCATAAATGGCTAATGTCGCTATTATAGATAAGGACTTTTGCATTTTCTGGACAACTTTTACGTAATTTATCTCAGTAAATATTCCAAAAATATAATCCTTTTTAACGTACGTTCAGTAGTTTTTGAAATATTTTTAGTGGTTCAAACCGGTCTGACCATATATATATATATATATATATATATATATATATATATATATATATATATATATATATATATATATATATATATATATATATATATATATATATATATATATATATATATATATATATAACGAACAAGATAATCGTGTTTTAAATTTTTAATATAACTGAAACCTGTTTTATTCAATAGGCCTGCTCATTATTTTTAATTTAGAGAAAAACAAGCAAAGAGAAACGTATTCCGATCTACTTCTATATGACGTTTTCTTTGGAAGTGACGCAATCTTTACCTCATATAGATGTAATTTATTTATTTATTTTTTTTATTTATTTTTTTTTTTAAAATTCAGAATCACTCCATTTAAGATGTAGAGTATTCATTTTTAAAAAAAGTGATGTAATAAGTTGCAGATTCCAGAGCAAAAATTAATTCTTACTGAGATCTATCGTGATAAATAGAATCAAACGAGAAACGAAACCTTCAAATTTACGTTCTATCCATTTATCCACGTGGGAAGTAAAATAAGGTGACCATCCTTCCCGATTTTTTTTAGAGACGGACATTTGTCCCGATTTGTAGATTTGGCGAAATTTATTTATTCAGACAGCAGAAGGCAGTGAGTGACACACCGCCATACAGTCAGAGGACGCGGTGCATGGGAGCAGAAGCCAAAAATGTTTTTTTTTTTTTTTTTTTTTTTTTTTTTTTTATAGAATGTCATTAACTAATAAACCATATGATTTGTTTTCGAAAACGACATTCGTATTTCTTCTTTATATTAAAAATCTTTCTCATACATCCCTTAAAACCCTTACGGGCAGTGTATTTGGAGAGGGGGGGGGAGGGCAATGTTCAGAAGGGTCCCGAATTTTGCTCAGAAAAATATGGTTACCTCCATAGTAAAACAACTTGATTTGGTAAATATTCTATTTCTCAATATAATTTTTTTTTTTTTTTTAAACTAAAAAAAGCTAATTTTTAAAAACTAATTTTTATTTTGAGTTCATTTGAATTTTTTTTTTTTCAGGAATAATAATTTTTCCTTTGTTAGGAAGGTAAAGGAAAATAGGATGTTCTAAATTTGAAGCAGCTCAACCCATTCGGGTTTTTCATAGTTATATATATATATATATATATATATATATATATATATATATATATATATATATATATATATATATATATATATATAATATATATATATATATATATATATATATATATATATATATATATATATATATATATAGTTCAATAACTTTATATTTTTAACCCTTCTTTCCCAGTATTTTTCTATAATTTCTTTTTACAGACATGTTAGGCATAAGAAAGTTGCTTCACCAATTTATTTTCTAATAAGGAAAAAACTGAAAAAAAAATTGTGACATTTTTTATCACTTGTCCCAACGATTCGTTAGGACAATTTTTGCAGTGTACTCAATGACCAAAATCATTTCATCAAGCTTATTCCATATGTTTAAGGACTAAAGTATTGTCTTCATGAGAAGCAATCAATATTTAATAGTGCTCATATATTCAGCATAAAAAATTAATACAAAAGCGATATTAACTGTATGATAAAAACTTATTTCTTGGCAAGTGAAATAAATTCTAGATTTAAGATTGACTGGTACTCTGAAGCGTTGAGCGTCTTCCATATTAGAGACAGCACAGTCCATATTCAATGAAGCTGCGAAAGCTTCTAACATCGTTATTGCACATCAAAGGATATACTGGGATTAATTTCAGCAAACCTTTTAAAAGAGGAAGATATTGTTCAGCTTTATGGTTTCCTCATCGCAAAACTCGTTAGACGCAAACCAAATGCAAGAGCCCATTAATTTTGAAATGCAGAAATATTTCAGACAACCTTAGTATTTCTGAAGAAATGAAATATTGAAAAATCGTGGAAAGATGTTCGAACATTACAGAAATATTTGTCTATTTTTGCAACTTCTGCATCTGTGTGAAGAATCTTCAGCATCACTGGGAAAGTCTTTTAATAGATGTCGCATGACTGTCAAGTCATTTATATTTTGAGTTATTAAGACCGAAAACCGTCAAAATGTTCATTGTTCAAAAAAATATATTCCGAAAAATATTTTCAACTTTTCGAGGGCTTATATCTTTGAACCCGTAGTAGATAGTGTCAAGCGACACAAAGGGTAAAATGTAGATCACGTTGTGTACTACTTACCTAGTGAACTTCAGACATCGTAGAAGACCGATATCGTATCAAAAATTGTACTCTTAATTCTTTTAGGAAATGAAAAAAATGCGAAAGGAGAAAAAGTGGTGTTTTTACACCTAAAAGGGGCGGTCGCCGGTGAGCGATGGAAAAAAGTTTTCGAATCAACTTGCGCTAAAAAGTCACCGATAAGAAATTTAAAAAAAAAATTTACTCAGAGCCGGGATTCCAAAATAGTAATTTTTGAGACCAAATTCCTTAAGAAACTCACTTTCAGGCGTCGTCGCTCGTGGCCGAAGTTCTGAAAAATTACGTTTCAAGAGGCAAATCCCTTCCGCGATTGATAGAAATAAAGCATAAATATTTTAAACCGTTAATATCGAAAACCGTGGCAGATATCGAGAAGTGACAATAGGCTAAAAAAAAGAAAATAAATAAAAAATAAAAATTGAAAAAAATACCCAATTTCTACGGAAGACGAACCATTTATGGCACTTTGACGCCTAGAAAAATGAGTTCAAAATGATAATTTCGGTTTCTGTTGAGTATGGGTCGAGTTTCTTGAGTTTTAACCAAGAAATCATTTTAAGTTTAACGTTTGAAATTTCATGATCAAAATTTGTATAAATTTTTGAACTCTACATTCTTATCAACAGATTGATCGGTTTAGTTTTCCAAACCCTTAAAGATTTAAAACCCTGATCGTAAATCCAGAATCTCGGTTCTTCTATATATATATATATATATATATATATATATATATATATATATATATATATATATATATATATATATATATATATATATATATATATATATATATATATATATATATATATATATAAAATGAGTTGCTGATGCCAAACCAAAAAATAAAATTTTCATAAAAATAGTATCGAACCTGAAGCTTCTACTTTACAAAACCACGCACTATCCATTCACCCACGTGGAAAACATTAAATTCGATTAAAAAATATTTATTTCTCAAAAATTCGTTTCCATACAAAACCTTCATGCTATCCATTCCCCCACGTGGAAAACGCTGGAATCAAGTTTCTTTTGGAAAATATTTCTCATAAATCTTTCTATTTTCTAAAATATTAAAATAAAAAAGCTAATTTTTATAAAGTTCTTATTTAAAGAATTTTCAGTAATAATAGTATTACTATTATTAGTATTAAACATTATATTATAATAAATATGGATTTTTTTTTAAAAATTACAATTCGGTGTATTTGGTTCTGAAATCCCGTTTTCTATAATAAAGAGCGAAGACTTTTAATTTATTTACGTTTTACTAGGCCAGCATTAGAGTATTGTGCACAAGTTTGGGTTCCTCATTTAAGAAAAACATAGTATCAACGTCGAGCAACAAGGATTTGGCTTTGAAAAATAAGAGCTAGAAGAGAGGTTGAAGGAGTTAAATGCAGTTGAAAGGAGATTTCTCAGAGGGGATATGATCAAGTTTACAAAATATTTGCATCTGACAGTAATACAGAGATTGAAAAATACTTCATAACCATGGAAGAGTAAAGAGGAAAATTAAAAAGAAGCCATGCCATTCGATCTAAGAAAAATACTCTTTCAGTAATAAGTTGTTATTTTGGAATGACTTGCCACGGAAGGTTGTTGACTGTGATTCTCTTTTCAAATTTAAAAAGGGGCTAGATAGATATATGGATGGTTTGGTATTATATAGAAAATCTACTAAGCCAAATTGGCGGTAATATGAATTTTTTCAACAGAAACCTATGACTAAGGGCTCATTTATAAAATCCTTAGACCTCATTAAACGATCTTCTAATAATCCATTCCCCACGTGGAAAACGCTGGAATTCAAGTTTCTTTTGGAAAATATTTACTTCTCATAAATCTTTCTATTTTCTAAAATATTAAAATAAAAAGCTAATTTTTATTAAGTTCTTTTTTAAAGAATTTTCTGTAATAATATTATTACTATTATTAGTATTAAACATATTATAATAAATAAGGATTTTTTTTTTTAAATTACAATTCGGTGTATTTGGTTCTGAAATCCCGTTTTCTATAATAAAGAGCGAAGACTTTTTAATTTATTTACTTTTTACTAGGCTAGGAAGGTAAAGCGAAACTGGATATTCCTAAAATTGAAGGATTCTCATATATATATATATATATATATATATATATATATATATATATATATATATATATATATATATATATATATATATATATATATATATATATATATATATATATATATATATATATATATATATATATATATATATATATATATATATATATATATATATATATATATATATATATATATATATATATATATATATATATATATATATATATATATATATATATATATATATATATATATATATATATATATATATATATATATATATATATATATATATATATATATATATATATATATATATATATATATATAATATATATAATATATATATATATATATATATAATATATATATATATATATATATATATATATATATATATATATATATATATATATATATATATATATATATATATATATATATATATATATATATATATATATATATATATATATATATATTCTGGACTATTCAGGAATTTAATGATGAATTTTATACATATTAATACTTTCTAGTAAAGATAGGTTAGGTGTGATTAGGTTTAGTCTGCTTAGGCAATAACATTTAAATTTACATATTATAAATATCAAATTGTTAGAAGTCATAATTACTTTTTATGTTCATTTCTCAATTTTAATTTTATTTTTTTCCTTCTATACAAAAAAAAAAAAAAAAAAAAACTTCAAATATTTCTAGTAAGTTTCATAAATGGTTAATGTCGCTATTATAGATAAGGACTTTTGCATTATCTGGACAACTTTTACGTAATTTATCTCAGTAAATATTCCAAAAATATAATCCTTTTTTACGTACGTTCAGTAGTTTTTGAAATATTTAAGTGGTTCAAAACCGGTCTGACCATATATATATATATATATATATATATATATATATATATATATATATATATATATATATATATATATATATATATATATATATATATATATATATATATATATATATATATATATATATATATAAAATGAACAAGATAATCGTGTTTTACATTTTTTCATATAACTGAAACCTGTTTTATTCAATAGGCTTGCTCATTATTTTTAATTTAGAGAAAAACAAGCAAAGAGAAACGTATTCTAATCTACTTCTATATGACGTTTTCTTCGGAAGTGACGCAATCTTTACCTCATATAGATGTAATTTATTTATTTATTTTTTTTTAAATTCAGAATCACTCCATTTAAGATGTAGAGTATTCATTTTAAAAAAAGTGATGTAATAAGTTGCAGATTCCAGAGCAAAAATTAATATTTACCGAGATCTATCGTGATAGAATCAAACGAGAAACGACACCTTCAAATTTACGCTCTATCCATTTATCCACGTGGGTAGTAAAATAAGGTGACCTTTCCTTCCCGATTTTTTTTTTTTTAGAGACGGACATTTGTTCCGATTTGTAGATTTGGCAAAATTTATTTATTCAGCCCGTCAGTCAGACAGCAGAAGAAGGCAGTGAGTGACACACCGCCATACAGCCAGAGGACGCGGTGCATGGGAGCAGAAGGCAAAAATGTTTTTTTATTTATTTTTTTTTTTTTTAGAATGTCAGTAACTAATAAACCATATGATTTGTTTTCGAAAACAACATTCGTATTTCTTCTTTATATTAAAAATCTTTCTCATTTATACATCCCTTAAAACCCTTACGGGCAGTGTATTTGGAGGGGGGGGGGCAATGTTCAGAAGCGTCCCGAATTTTGCTCAGAAAAATATGGTTACCTCATAGTAAAACAACTTGATTTGGTAAATATTCTATTTCTCAATATAATTTCTTTTTTTTTTTTTAAATACTAAAATAAAAAGCTAATTTTTATTTTGAGTTCATTTGAATTTTTTTTTTTTCAGGAATAATAATAATTTTTCCTTTGTTAGGAAGGTAAAGGAAAATAGGATGTTCTAAATTTGAAGCAGCTCAACCCATTCGGGTTTTTCATATATATATATATATATATATATATATATATATATATATATATATATATATATATATATATATATATATATATATATATATATATATATATATATATATATATATATATATAGTTCACTATATTTTTTAACCCTTCTTTCCCAGTATTTTTCTATAATTTCTTTTTACAGACATGTTAGGCATAAGAAAGTTGCTTCACCAATTTATTTTCTAATAAGGAAAAAACTGAAAAAAAATTGACATTTTTATCACTTGTCCCAACGATTCGTTAGGACAATTTTTGCAGTGTACTCAATGACAAAAATCATTTCATCAACCTTATTCCATATGTTTGAGGACTAAAGTATCGTCTTCATCAGAAGCAATCAAAGTTAAATAGTGCTAAGATATTCAGCCTAAAAAATCAATACAAAAGAGATATTGACTGTATGATAAAAACTTATCTCTTGACAAGTGTAATAAATTCTAGATTTTAGATTGACTGGTACTCTGAAGAGTTGAGCGTCTTCCATATTAGAGACAGCGCAATTCATATTCATTGAAGCTGCGAAAGCTTCTAACATCGTTATTGCACATCAAAGGATATACTGGGATCAATTTCAGGAAACCTTTTAAAGAGGAAGATATTGTTCAGCTTTATGGTTTCCTCATCGCAAAACTCGTTAGACGCAAACTAAATGCAAGAGCCCATTACTTTTGAAATGCAGAAATATTTCAGACAACCTTGTATTTCTGAAGAAATGAAATATTGAAAAAATCGTGAAAAGATGTTCGAACATTACCGAAATATTTGTCTAATTTTTGCAACTTCTGCACCATTGTGAAGAATCTTCAGCATCACTGGGAAAGTCTTTTACTTGATGTCGCATGACTGTCAAGTCATTTATATTTTGAACTATTAAGACCGAAAACCGTCAAAATGTTCATTATTCAAAAAAATATATTCCGAAATTTTTTTCCAGCTTTTCGATGGCTTATATCTTTGAACCCGTAGTAGATAGTGTCAAGCGACATAAAGGTAAAATGTAGATCACGTTGTGTACTACCTACCCAGCGAATTTCAGTCATCGAAAATAATATGCCTTAGCATTTTTTTCGTCAGTATATATATATATAATATATATATATATATATATATATATATATATATATATATATATATATATATATATATATATATATATTATATATATATATATATATATATATATATAATATATATAATATATATATATATATATATCCTCTGGTGGGAAAGAACAGAGGCCTACTAATTTCCGCCAGGGTTGGGGAAATATCGGATTTCAGAGTCAAGTTCAAGGCCGACATGTTAGAAATGACATTGTTTAATGCAATCAGAATTAATAGAAAAAGTATACAGAAGTCCTGCCATTTATCAGACCTGCGAAAATTTTTATATGATAAATTTACATCTCGTAAGAATTACAAATCTAAGAAAATTATAATGCCATTTTTTTTGTTTTTCTGTTGTAAATTTTATAGTAGGGGGTAAATCACTAAATTATTTTTCTTACATAATTGTAAAAGACCGTAATTAATGAGTAACAATAGATTTTCGTTCTTCCTCAGAATCAACCTTTATATGACAAAAACTCAAATCAAAGCTTAAATTTTTCATTATTTTTTACCTAAACTGAAAATACGTCTTATATAAACGGAACAATATACTCAAATAACACCGCCATACTGACGCCAAAGATTTACTTATAAATTTATAATAAAAACTAAAAGCATTACGAGTCATGCACATTTATATAAAGGAAACTAAGAACTTCCCACTTTATTGAAGCCTCACCTTAGTCATTTAAATTTATTCGTAAATAAAATTAATAATGTTTTTTTTATCAATTGCTAAATTTATTCATTTACCTATTCATATTAATATAATTTTATTCAAGCGTATTTTTTCATATAGTCAAATAGAGAATATGATGTGTGTGCATATATGTGTATGAGAGAGAGAGAGAGAGAGAGAGAGAGCATAGTAAAAGTATTACTTAGTAATTCAGTTCAATGTTATAAATTTAGGACCATCAGGAATCCATATTTTTGCCACCAAAAATAGCAAAATAAATTTAAAATGGCTTCATAAATAACAAGAGCTTATTTTGATAATCACATATATTCTTGTGTCTTTTTCATTTGTTTTTTGATAAGTTTTACAGGAAAAACGATATTAATTAATGACGTGTTAACTTATGTTTAAAAATGGCAACTTTCTAGGACGAACTGTATTAGAAAATAGTCGTTGAAGTTTGAATTTAAACTCAAATTCAAAAGGGGCTTATCCCCGTTTTGTCTTCGAATTCCCCTATTCCATCAGACCTACTCTATATACGTTAGTATATATATTTATACTGTGTAGATAGATAGAGAGAGAGACATTTCTATTTTCAGAAAATTGTTCTTCATAATTTGATAAAAACCTAAAAATGGAAAATAGGAAACATTATCTCGAACATTAGACCCAATAAAACGTGATATTCAAGAAAGCACACACTCTTTGAAACTTACATGCAATCTGACCGCTATATATATATATATATATATATATATATATATATATATATATATATATATATATATATATATATATATATATATATATATATATATATATATATATATATATATATATATATATATTTATATTATTTTTTTTTTTTTTTGGTGGTAGCCAGATAAAGAAATAATCTAGAGAGTAGAAAGGCAGATTTTTTGGAGACTAGTGGTTGTCAAAAGCAAAGGTTGTCAGATATTAATTCTTCACTATTGTTTTGGATTTCGTTCAGTTAAGAATTATTTTTCGAGACTCTCCTACGTTCATTTACATTTAGTAATGAAGAACTTATACCTTGCGTTTTTGCAAAGAATTACAATCATTCTTTGTGAACTTTATAGAATATTCTCAGATGTTTTGATAAATTGCTTCCCGAGTTGTTTATTCGTGTCGATATCAAAGGCAAACGACAGATTTTGAAAATCGGGAATATTCTTAATGAAAATGAGTCACCTACAAAGCTTGTGTCATTGTTTAAAATTGGGTAACATCTTAGAAAGCTCTTGTAGCGTAACATTAAACTAAAAATTCTTAGAGACTTGAAACGGGTTCAACATGTTCGCTTTTTAAGCTGTAAGAAATTTTTTTTTTTCCCCCCCAAAAAAAAACTTATTCTCGCGATAAACCATCTTCCTCTATATAAATATTCTATATTTATGTAAACGACATTCCCTAGTCTCTAAGGAATATTCCCTCTAAACATCTAAATTCATAATATAGAGAGTATATTCGCTTTATTCGAATCCCCACATCAGGATTTATTTTTGCTTGCAAATTGAACATGAATGGAATAATTGCTAAGCGATTATTTTATTTTTAGAAAAATTGGGTTCGCAAGTTTAAACTTTACCAATTCTTTACATATTCTTGGGAATATTTTGCTAGAATTAAATTTGTTAATATTCACTATTTGAAAAAGTTTATATTCTCTGCAGTAAAAGAGGTTGCATGTGCAAATATTTGTATATACGTAAAAAGCTTATACGGCCTGAAATAAGGTTTAGAAAAGCTAACTTCTCCTAGAATAGTCGTAGTCTTAGTCTTTACTAGTGCAAATATGCACTACTACATCTTCGGATGAAAAACTCTGAATAGTGGCAGCATAGTATGATATGAAAAGCAGTAGAGCATCAAATTATAGCTGTCTTAAATTCGGTTAAACTGGAGGTTTCGTAGAGAGGTTGTGGTTAACTATATATAATAGGTATACTAGTTTGTTGAAAAACTTATGAATAAACTCTTTATTAATATAAAATTTTACAGGCTTCTATGCTAAATATTATTTACAATCATATTAATGAAACTTCTAGATCCTTAGTCTTCATACTAAATGAAGAGGCCACCAATTTCCATGACTGCGCGTCACTGAAATCCAAATCCAATTCCATATTCCAACCTCGCAGCCTGGCTAACTTCTTGCCTAATGATTAAGTTTCAGTGGCATTTCAACAACGGGACAATTTTTCGAAACTTTGTAGCCTAAAAGCATCCGAAGAATAAAATTCTAAATTCTCTGAACGAGTCAACAAATTCTGGAACACTCTGACGAGTCGTCCATAAAAATCGAACAACACCAATGTTCGGTAAACGTCTCTATTTCGGAATGTATTTTTCATTCTAAAATAAAAAATATATATATATATATATATATATATATATATATATATATATATATATATATATATATATATATATATATATATATATATATATATATATATATATATATATATATATATATATATATATATATATATATATATATAATATGAGAGAGGAAAGAAAATGATACAGGGTTGTGAAAATCTTTTAAACGATTTATAGTTTTATGAATGAATGTACTATTTTTACAAGATAATGGCAACAATTAAATCTTTCAATTTAAAGTATTTTAATATTTTAGAAATATAAAATTAAAACTCACCTTTTCTTTTGTAGAGATTTTGTTGCTAAGGATCATAAACCTCTAGACAATTTAAGCACTGGAAAGGTAAATTTGGGTTTCTCTCTGAATCTAATTCAACAACACATAACTCTCACACATCTGTAAAGAAAATTCCTTTTTCAGTTTTGAAAAGAGGCAGTAATGATGATTTCAGTCAAATAAAAATCATAATTACAGCGTGCCATCTAGTCGAATGAAATAAATAATTCTATAGATGATCAGTAATAGAGCCTGAAGGACGCATGTCGTAAGGATGTCCTGGTAATTGAACTTGTAGAGGCTGATAAGAGTTCTCCTGGGTTTGGAGAAGTTCCAAGGTTTTGTGGTTCTTGATTCTGGTGGTGGATTATCAAGGTTCCAGGATATGCAAAGTTCGTAGGACGCTGCGTAATGCTATGGTAGGTAGAATGTGGTCATGTTCTAGTCGTCTTGACCATTCTTCACAACCTATTGATGGCCATGCAACTTTTTAAGTTTTGGTGATTTAGTATTTATATTAATGAGAAAAATTATTTATTATTATTTTAACTAGTTGTAAAGATTATATTAAAATAAACAAAATATATTAACATTTGAATATAATTACCATTACCTTCTGTAATATACGACTTCCAAGGAACTGAACATCCTTGAGTTGCTGTTCTTGTTTGAGTGAACTTTTTCGGTAGAGAAATTGACATTCCCTTTGGTCTTCCACGACGGTGAGGTTTCGCTTGGCGCTGTATTGTAGCCATTTGTATCGGTGTTTGTTTGTTGAACCTGTAACGTCGATTGATGCAGCTCGGTTTCTGCAGGGCTTATTTTTTTGGATCTGTGCTTTCAATTATATTCACTTAAGAGTTCGTTTGTTGAACCGGTGACGTCGATTTGTAACTGCTGTAAAAGATCAAACAGTCTTAAGGTTAACCTATATGATACGGAATTACTTTTAAATGTAATTTTAAATCTTAAAATTTGCATATATATATATATATATATATATATATATATATATATATATATATATATATATATATATATATATATATATATATATATATATATATATATATATATATTTTTTTATCTCACCTCTGGTGGGCAAAGGCCAGTGGCCTACCAAAATCTCCACCAGAGTTAGGGGGAAAGACGGAAACCTGGTCAAATTCTATATATATATATATATATATATATATATATATATATATATATATATATATATATATATATATATATATATATATATATATATATATATATATATATATATATATATATATATATATATTAACAAAATAAGTTAAATCATTAGATTATTAAAATTTAATAACTAAATGGCTTGTTAAAATTGTAGACTAAAAAAAATTCTTTTATTCATGCAAACGAATTTAGAAAAATAATAATAATAATAATTAAATTTCTTTTACTTTTATTTTGGGAGGTTTTGAGAACATCTTCGGCATAAGATAAGAACATTTGTTCTTTCCAATATTTTTAAATCTTGTTGAAAAACGACCGGGGTCGAACATTTATGGCACTTCTGAAAAAGAAAAAGTGTGTTAGTTATAAATTCTAGGTTTAACTTTGTATAATAGGCAGAGTAACTTAAAATAGATTCGGTATCATGCTAACTTACTGTGTTGAACTTCCTTAAAGATTGTTCTTGGCAAGGAGGAATCTGAGCATTAGAGTGCTCCAAATTTGTGTAATGATAAACAAAGTTTCTATTTGATGTTTTGGAACTTGCGGCTTTGATATTATCATAATTATTTTGATTTGGGGAATATGACGAGGCTCCAGGGCTTGAGGCATTAATCAAATGCTCATTTGTATTGTGATGAGAAATTGGCAAGGTTTCGGGGCTTGTGGCATTTGATGGAATGTTGATATTGATACTGAGCATGAGAAAATGAGCCTCCAGGACTTGTAGCATTGATTATATTGATGTGGCTTTGATCTCCAGAGTTTGTTGGGTCGACTGTATGTTTATTTATCTGAAGATTGGGATATGACGAAACTCCAGGGCTTATGGCACTGATTGGATGTTCAAATTGGTTCTGTGGATGAAAACATTGTGATGTTCCAGGACTTGTGGCGATTACTGTACGCTGCACATCTTGAATCTGAGGAGGAGAATATGGCAAAGTTCCAGGGCATATGGCAAACTGATTCTGTGAGTGGGGTTGGGGGCTTGTGGCGTTGATTATATTCATGAGGCGTTGATCTCCAGAGTTCGTTGGGTTGACCCTATGTTTATTTATCTGAGGACACGAATATGGCGAAACTCCAGGACTTGTGGCACTGATCGGATGTTCAAACGGGTTTTGTGAATTAAAATACAAAATAGCCATTCTTACAACGTTCAAGAGTTCTGTAATCAAACTCATTCGCGTTTGTTCTTGTCACATCAAAAGCGATGAAATTGAAGGTGTGGAGCAACATTAGAGTGAGATCACGCTACGAAGTGACGACGTCACTCAAAAAAAATAACCATACATTACCATAATTTCTATTCAACCACACACGACCTGTAAACTAGTTACCACTCATCCACTTGATCAAACTCATCATTGTGAGACCAAATAACCTCTTCAGAACATCATATCTTCTTCAAATGGGGCCTATTAAATAAAAATCATTAATGAAACATCTAAATCCTTAGACTTCATAAGACTTAACTTAGTTGTTGAATCAAATTCAACAACCTATTTTACTTAAATCCTAGATTCGTGGATTTGATATATATATATATATATATATATATATATATATATATATATATATATATATATATATATATATATATATATATATATATATATATATATATATATATATATATATATATATATATATATATATATATATATATATATATATATATATATATATATATATATTATATATATATATATATATATATATATATATATATATATATATATATATATATATATATATATTAAAAAAATTTGAGATAGTAAAAAACACATTAAAGAGTTATGGAAATATTTTAAACAATTTTTTAGATTTTAGAATGAACGAAGTATTAGAACAACAATTTATTCAATTTGAAGTTTTTTTTTGTATTTTAGAAATTTAAAATTAAATTAAATTTAAAAGTAAATAAATTAAAACTCACCTTTTCTTTTGTAGAGATTTTGTTGCAGAGTATCCATAAATTTAAAGACACAGTTTGAGCACTGGAATGGCAAATTTGGATCTCTCGCTGAATCTGATTCAATAACGGCCAAACAACTCTCACATATCTGTAAAGAGAATTCCTTTATCAGTTTTGAAAAAAGGCAGTAATGATAGTTTATATTTCAAAGTCAAATATAAAAAAAAGTAAATCATAATTACATTTTGCCATCTAATCGAATTATTTAAGATGTGTTCTTGGCTTTGATTTTGGGGATGAGAAAAACTCGAAGCACCAGTATTCGAAACTGCGTTATTTGGACTTGTCCACTGATGGCCTGAAGACAGAACAGGAGGAGGTCTTGAGTGTGAAGAGTTATTTAACAGTGTCCCAGGTCTAAGCTGCTCTACTTCATAATGCTGATTGTGAATCGTTACATTTCCCGACTGTTTATGTAGTTGATCTTTGTTTTGATTCGACACTGTTAATTGAGCGTGTCAGCTGATGCCCTGAGACATGTTAATTGATTGTGTCAGCTGATGCCCTGAGGACAGAACAGGATGAGGACTTGAATTTGGAGAGTTGTATGACAATTCTACAGGTCTTGACGAATTATACTTAAGATGCTCTAATTTGTAATAAGGACTATGAACAGCTGCATTTCTTGAAGGATTATGAGACGTACGTAATTTTTGATTTTTGGGATGAGGAGCAATCGAAAGCACCAGTATTTGAAGAGGTGTTAATCAGGGGTGTCGGTCCTAAAGATTGAGCACAGGAAGGTCCAGGATTTGATGAGTAGGACTGAACTGTTACTTGATCCTGTAGAGGATCTACGAAATTATTTCCAGGTCTTGATTCATTAAATGTAAATTGTTGTTGTGGTTCATAATAGGAATTATAAACTGCCACATTATTAAGATTTATATTAAATGGATGCTGAAATTGATTCTGAAAAGTTGTATTTTCAGAGCTTGAAGCAGTGTTTAGATGAAGCTGATTTGGGTTCTGGGCAACAGTATTAGGACCACAAATGGCATTGACATGAGAGAGCCGATTTTGAATCTGATTGCTTGATGATGAGATTTCAAGACCTGTTGTGTTCAGTGAATATTGTGGAATCTGATTTTGATGAAATGGAGCAGAAGATATTCCAGGATTTACTGGGCGAAAATGATTTTGGGACCGATTACCTTGTATGTATCCAGAATTTGAAGCAATAATCGGGTTCGCATTTATTTGATTCTCATAGTGAGCATTTGACATATCTGGAGTTGAGACTATGATATTTTGATGAGAAGTAGTAGAGCTTGAAGGACGCATGTCGTTGAAGGGAAGTCCTGGTAACTGAGTTTGTAAATGCTGAGATGTTATAGTTCCTGGGTTTGGGGAAGTTCCAAGGTTTTGGTGTACTTGATGCTGGTGGTG
>SEYY01014046.1:0-25000 GCA_009176605.1 Armadillidium nasatum | reverse complement strand
GGGTTTTCGGGGTCCGGGTGGTCCGCGAGGGTTCATGAGCCGACAAAGAAAAGTTCAGGAAGGGCCCTGAGAATGCAACATTGCACGCAATTACAAAAAAAGCCGTTAGGCTTAGGTTGTCAAAAATTTAGCTACTTTGAAAAAATCTGGCACAATGAGAAAGTACCCTCCTTACTACTTAAGGGCATTTTCTATTACCATTGGCTAATTTAAAACTATTCTCATATGACAATGTTATTAAGCAAAATTTATCCATTCCTTGTTTACAAACCTAATAAAAATATGTAGTAACATTAAGCTAACATTAAATTAATTATTATTAAAACAATAACTCTTAATTGAAAATAGATAAAGTTTACATAAAGACCTGCCACATGTAAAATAATAAGGAACGGGATGCCAATTCAACATAGCTCCTTATTTCGCACCAGGGAGGGGGCGAGGAGTTGTGCTAACTCCGTTGCAGGTTGTTTTCACCCACCATGATTTTCCAACGGATTTGAATGTGTTTGAAAATTCATCCAGGATCCCTTAGTAATTATAAATTTGGCGTTCATCTGCTTTAAGTAACATTTGCTATAGGCTTCCATTTTCGTAATTTTTGAACTGTAAACAAACGAACAAACGTCTTTATTTTTATTTTTCTTCTGAGCTATATTTTGTTTCTGAGAATTTTCTCCTGACATACCGAATTAGGATCCGCAATGAAGTTTATCAATACTCCGGTTGGTTAGGTCGTGACTTCAAAAATTGTAATAATTTATTTAAAATTTTGAAAATTGTAATCTGATTACCGAAGAATTTTCCTTTATGGCCATTCATTTTCAAAATCCAGTTGGTTTTATTGCTCTATAAGCCTGAATGCCAGTTCTTCATTACTGTTTGTGAACTTTTATTCGTTCAAAATTATTTGGACTACTTAAATTTTTCTGCCCATTCCTGCTATAGCTTTATCTTTATTGTCTGGCATTAGAAGATCTTTTGTTTGGAATATCTTTTGTTACGCAGCCGTTTAGAGGCTCACGTGTGTACCTTATCACTTATACGGTCTTTTTTGAAGCTCACGTGTATTAAGAATACTTTGGTATTGCAAAATCTTCTACCTAGAGGCCACGGCACATTTCTAGGATAAATTGTTTGAATTTATAACTAAAATCTGAAGTAGCGATAAATTGTTTGAATTTATAACTTAAATATGAAGTACCTTCCCTTAATATTATTATTTTTTTTCATTTTGTTTGACGAATGCATATCAAACTGTATTACCTGTTGACCAAACTCTTTTTGCAAAAGCCGCTCATGTGTTTTTGGAATGAAATTCTCCATAGCACTTATTTTTTTTATTTTCTTAGTCTTTTTTTTTCTTCTATTAACTCCAAATTTTTTAACTTCCAAGAGATCCTTTGAATTTTTTTTACCATCACAACTACTACAACATTATAATTTCTTTTATTCTTATCATTATTATTATTATTATTTTCATTATTTCTATCATTACTTTCATTTCTAAAATTATTATCATTATTACTACCTTATTAACAGTATCATATTTATTTATCATTATTTTAATCTTATTATCACTATTATTAATACCAGTTTCATTTTTATCATTATTATTATTATTACAATCATTATTATTATTGTTATCATGATTTCAATTTTTAAATTATTATTATTATAATTTTTTATAATTATTACTATCACATTCTATTATTATTATTATTATTATTACTATTATTATTATTATTATTATTATTTTTATTTTTATTTTTATTATTATTATTATTATTATTATTATTATTATTATTATTATTATTATTATTATTAATTATTATTATTATTATTATTATTATTATTATTATTATTATTATTATTATTATTATTCAATTTCGCAAATCTTAACACAAAACAAGAATTTATTTGTTCATTTATTTTAATTTTTTTTCTTTATACCAATAATGTATTTGTTTATTTATTTTTTCTTTTCGTTATTCGCAAGTCAACCTCCTGAAAGAAGAATTTCGTAGATTTTGTGGGATAACGTGTGAAAATGACTTCTCTCCCAACTTTTTATTCCGAAATTTTGCAGCGTCCAGGTCTCTTTTCCTTCTCTTCTTTTATTCGCTTGCTGTTGTTGATATGGTTCGTTTTTGTTTGTTTTCTTAAAGTTTCCTTTATACCCTTTCCTTCTCTTATACTTGAGGGGTAGAAAGTATCGCTTTACAGAAACTGAGTTCAACTCGTGATGATTCCCTTTTTCTTCGAAATCGTTTTTGTTATTGTTATTCTTGTTCTTGATTTCCTTGGTTGATTATTAAATATTAATAATGTTCATCAAACAGAAAGTTGGGAAGACGCTTGTCACTCAGGGATGTCGCCGCTGCTTTAATTAATTAGATAATAAAACTGAACTATTAATCTTTTGATATTTTTATTATGATATAATTTCAATTGGGTAGAGGCACAATCAAACAATTGATCAAAGGATGTTATTTAAATGGTTATAATAACACAAATAGCTCTGAAAGCTTGCAATATTATTTTATGGTGATGGATACTATTAATTAATCAAACAATTAATATTTAATTTAGTAAACGTTGGGCTCGACATCAGAGAGAATTATATCACCGCATGCCTAAGGCAAAGGCCCCACAGCCACTACCAGCTCTTATTTAAAACTGCATCTATTTGGCCCTTGCTGACATCATAAGTGCATTCTGTTTTATCATTGGCCAGTTTAAAGCTATTCTTATATTCTCTTTCTGGCATTTTGCAAAAAATATCTACTCAGTAACTCGGTAAGAGTTTAGCTTTAGAAGAAGATAAAATGGCAGTCGGGCCATTTTATCTTCTTCTAAAGCTAAACTCTTCGCTCAAACTTTTGCCACTACTTTAACTTTAGACGACTCAGGAGCTATTCCTCCTAAATCAACCCCCTCCAACTCATTTATGTCTAAAATTAGAATTTCTTCTAAAGACATCATTTCTGCTCTATGTGAGCCTAATATTAAGAAGTCATACAGTCCTGATGGTATCCCTCCTTTGATTATAATTTTTTTTCATGAATATTAAAGGCACTCACAAGGATAATGAATATATATATATATATATATATATATATATATATATATATATATATATATATATATATATATATATATATATATATATTTATATATATCTATATATATTTTCAAAAAACACGTGTATGTATGTGTGTCTTTTGACGAAGTTCAACGCTTCCTATTAATGTTCAATTATATTTTAAAATGAAGAATAAAATTAATTACATGGAATGATGATATTCAACAATGAGTGTTATTTAATTATATTTATATGTATATTAATACATATATATTAGGGATGGAGGAAGTATCGGTATCGGTATCGGCAAGTATCGGCATATTTTCCGATACCGGTATCGGTATCGGTATCGGCCTTTTCAGTATCGGTATCGGTATCGGCAAAATTTTTGGATAAGAGTAAAGTATCGGTATCGGTATCGGCATCGGTAGTAGTATCGGCATATTTTCCGATACCGATACCGGTATCGATATCGGTATCGGTATCTGGTAATTTTTAGGTATCGGTATCGGTAAAAATTTTGGTATCGCTCCATCCCTAATATATATATATATATATATATATATATATATAATATATATATATATATATATATATATATATTATATATATATATATATATATATTCTAACTATTGACCTATAGCTCTCACTTGTGTTCTATCTAAAATTTTTGAAACTTTTCCTCAACTCTCATTTCCTGGATCATTTGGAGTCTCATTCTCTTCTCTCTGATCACCAGTATGGCTTTCTTCGCTCGAGGTCAACTGGTGACATACTTTCCTATCTCACTGATCTATGGTCTTCTGCCCTTAGGGACTTCGGGGAGTCTTGTGTGGTGGCGCTTGACATATCCAAGGCTTTCGACCGGGTATAGCATGCGTCGCTACTCTCTAAGCTCCCTTCCTTTGGGTTTCCTCCTTCTTTTTGCTTACTATTGTCTAGTTTTCTCTCAGATCGTTCCATTTCGGCAGTTGTAGATGGAGCGACCTCTTCCTCCTTTTCTGTCAACTGTGGTGTTCCTCAGGGTTCTGTTTTATCTCCAACTTTATTCTTACTTTTCATTAACGATCTTCTCCACTGAACTTCTAACTCTGTTCACTCTTATGCTGATGATTCAACTCTACATTCTTCTACTCATTTCAAATCTGCTTCCTCTTTTGCTTCTAGACTTGCTTCTCGTCTTCAACTTTCCGATTCTATTCTTGCCGATCTGGATGGAATTTCCCCGTGGGGACATAGCAACCTTGTGAAATTCAACTCTTTAAAAACTCAACTTCTTTACATCTCCCTCTCAAAAACACCTCCTAACTTTCCTATCCTCTTCGATGGCTCTCCCGTCTCACCTGTAAATAACATTAACATTCTTGGTCTAAACATAAACAACAAACTGTCTTGGAAACCACATATCACAATGGTTGCTAAAGCTGCCTCTAAGAAGCTGGGAGTTCTGTTCAGGTTGCGAGAGTTTTTTTCTTCTGAGCAGTTACTCCAGATATATAAGGGCCTCATTCGCCCTTGTATGGAGTACTGTTCTCACATTTGGGGGGGCTCTGGCTCCTCCTCTCTTCTGGATAGGGTTGAGTCAAAAGCTATGAGATTAATAAACTGTCCCCTACTTTCAAACTCTCTTGACCCTCTGTCCCTGCGACGTGACGTTGGCGCGCTATCTCTTTTCTACAGGTACTACAATGGCAGGTGCTCGAGGGAATTGGCCTCTCGCATTCCTCCACCGTTGCGTCGTCCTCGTTGCACGAGGGGTGCCCTGCTTTCGCACCAATTTTGTGTGGACGTAGGGAATCCCAGGCTAGCCCGTTGTGGTACCTCCTTCTTTCCAGCCACCTCTATTCTGTGGAATTCTCTACCATCTTCTATTTTTCCAACTGTATTTAATCTTCCACTCTTCAAGTCTTCCGTCTGCGCCCACCTGAGGGCTGTGCGTTAGGTGTGTGTGTTTGTGTGAGTTTGTCTTTGTGTGTGTGCCCCCTCCTTGAAAAGGGCTCTGCCCAGTGAGTGGTGGCGTTTGTAAAAAAAAAAAAAAAAAAAAAAAAAAAAATAAATATATATATATATATATAATATATATATATATATATATATATATATATATATATATATATATATATATATATATATATATATATATATATATATATATATATATATATATATATATATATATATATATATATATATATATATATATATATATATATATATATATATATATATATATATATATATATATATATATATATATATATTTTAGAAATGGAACGAATAATAATTTTTTATATTAGCGAATACGAATACGAATATTATAAAGCAAATTTTTTTTTATTGTATCTTCAACATAAATATTAAATTTCTTTAAATTAATTTTCCAATATGGAACCAACAATATTTCTTTTAAGAGTTTGGCTGTAGAATTTTCCCAAGTGTTCAGGATGCGGAATGAGGATACACTCATACAGTGAATCCACCAACCTCTTTCCCCAACCACCAACCTTTTTTCCCAACAACTAACCTCTTTCCACAACTAACAACCTCTTTCTCCAACCATCAACTTCTTTTCCCATCCACCAACCTCATTCCCAACCACCAACCTCTTTCCTCAACCACCAACCTATTTCCCTAAACAGCAACCACTTTCACCAACCAAAAACCTCTTTCCACAACCACCAACCTCTTTCCAAAAGCACCAACCTCTTTCTCCAACCACCAACCTCTTTCCACAAGCACCAACCTCTTTCCCAAATAAACAACCTCTTTCTCCAACAAACAACCTCTTTCTTCAACAACTATCCTCTTTCATCAACTAACAACCTCTTTCTCCAACCAACAAATTCTTTACAGAACCACCAACCACTTTTCCCAACCAACAACCTCTTTACCCAACTATGAACCTCTTTACAACACTACCAACCTCTTTTCCCATCTACCAACCTCTTTACCTAACTACCAACTTCATTTCCCAACCAACAAACTTTTTTCCCATCCTCCAACTTCTTTCCCCAATTACCAACCTCTTTCCCCAACCACCAAACTCTCTCCCTCACTAACAACTTCTTTGCCCAACAACCAACATCTTTCCCCAATCACTAACCTCTTTCCTCAACCACCGCAATTGGAAAAGGAGTTTTAAAAAAAATAAAAATTAAATTAAAAATAATAAGTAAGAAACAAAATTAAAATTAATAATCTAAAAAAGATAATAAAATAGAGAATAAATAAAAAAAATAAAATAAAATGAAAATAAAAATGAAATGATATTGAAGTATTTCGAAAATAAAAAAGAAATAAACTGAAATGAAAATAAATTAGAATAAATAAAATTAAATAAAAATTTAAATGTATATATATATATATATATATATATATATATATATATATATATATATATATATATATTATATATATATATATATATATATATATATATATATATATATAATATATATATATATATATATAACCTCTTAGAAGCATGTTTAGAAAGAGAAGTATTGTGATCTTTCCAAGAAAGATCACGAGAAAAAGAAACACCAAGAATATTAAGGACAGATGAAGGCTTGAATTGTGTGTTTTCGAAGAAGATATCATAGTTGTGTGGAAGATTGTTTCGAGTGGAGAGATGGAGGAACTGAGTTTTTGAGGCATTGAAAACAACCATGTTTTCTCTGCCCCAATTTGAAATACGAGAAAGATCAGAGGTTAGTTGTTATAAGGCTACCCTTCTCGAGTCTATCAACTGCTGTTGGGTGGGACATTTTTCAAAATGGAAGGAATAATAAAGGGTGGAGGCATCAGCATAGGAGTGGATAGGAGATCAGGTGATGGAGAGAAGGTCATTAATGAGGAGTAGAAAAAGTGTTGGTGATGGTACAGAACCCTGAGGAACACCACTATTAATAGATTTAAAGGATGATTGGTGCCCATCTACAACAGTTGCTCTAGAACGACCGGAAAGGAAATTAGCGAGAAGATCACACAGAGAAGGATAGATATCGAAAGAGGGAAGTTTAGAAATCAAAGCTTTTTGCCAGACTCTATCGAAGGCTTTCGATATGTCCAGCGAGACTGCAAAAGATTCACTGAAATGTCGAATAGCGGAGGACCAGGATTCAGAGAGAAGGGAAAGAAGATCATCTGTAGAGCGTTTCTTACGAAAGCCATACTGGAGATCAGAGATCAGATTAGAAGAATTGAGATGCTTCCAAATCTTCCTGTGAAGGATAGATTCGAAAACTTTAGAGAGAACGGAGGTCAAAGAAATAGGACGGTAGTTGGAGGGTTGAAGGGGGTCCCCCTTCTTCGGCACAGGTTGAATGAGCACACGTTTCCAGCAAGAAGGGAAGGTTGAAGTAGATAGACAAAGACGAAATAGTTTACCGAGGCAGGGTGCAAGCTCGGAAGCGCAAGTTTTGAGAACCACAGGAGGAATACCATCAGGACCGTGCGCCTTCTTAGTATTAAGCTCAGAGAGAGCAGAAGTAACATCTTTAGATGAAATTCTAATATTTGGCATTATTGAGTTAGAGGGGTTGAAGGAGGAGGAATAGCTCCGGAATAGTCTAAGGTTGAATTAGAGGCAAAAGTTTGAGCAAAGAGTTCAGCTTTAGAAGAAGGTAAAACAGCAGTTGTGCCGTCGGAAGATATTAAAGGAGGGAAAGAGGAAGAGGCAAAGTTAGAGTTGACATTTTTTGCAAAATGCCAGAAAGAACGTGAAGAAGAGGAACCAGAAAGATTATTGCATTTTCTAGGGAGAAAGGAGTTTTTAGTTTTACGAAGGATAGATTTTGCACGATTGCGGGATGAAATATAAGTAGCGTGAGTTTCTGGAGTTTGAAGACGACTTTAATCCCTGAAGGCAGCATTCTTGCAGCGGATAGCACGAGAACAAGCAGAGTTAAATCAAGGTTTGTTAGGTTTAGTAGAAGGGAAAGAATATGGAATGAATGCCTCCATGCCAGAGTGAATCACCTCGGTAGTGCGTTCTGCACACTTCGAGGGACCCCTCCCACGGAAGCAATAATCATTCCAAGGGAAATCAAAGAAGTACGACCGCAAGTCCGACCAGCCTGCGGCACCGAAGTGCCACAAGCGTTTCCTTTCCGTAGAAGAGGGTCTTTCCTGCGGAAGACTTGAAGAGAAAGAAGAGGATACAGAGATAAGAAGATGATCAGAGGAACCCAGATTAGGAAAGAGTTTAACAGTATAAGGAGAAGGATTAGAAGTTAGGAAAAGGTCTAGAACGTTGGGTTCATCTCCAAGACGATCAGGGATACGAGTAGGGAGCTGCACCAACTGCTCAAGGTCGTTTTGGATAGCGAAAAGGAAGGCAAGTTCACTAGCTGTATCATGAGAACTAGAAGAAAGCCATTGGCGGTGGTGAACATTGAAATCACCTAATATGATGATTTCAGAGAAAGGAGAAGAAGAGAGAATGTGCTCTATTTTGGAGTTTATAGTCGAAGAATTTAGGATAGTCAGTAGAATTAGGAGATAAATAAACTGAACAAATGAATTTAGTCGTAGAATGGCAAGAGAGCCTAAGCCATAAGGTGGAAAATTTGGAAGACTGCAAATTAGAGACACGAGAACAAATGACATCGTTATGCGCACGTATGCACAACAACCGCCTTTGGCTGAAAATTGAAGATAGAGACAGTAGGAGGAAACATAATAGGGTTTGCTATCAGAAAGCTCAAACATCTGAGTTTCGGTCAAGAATAAGAGGTGAGGTCTAGAAGAAGAGAGGTGATGTTCAACAAAGTGGAAAGAAAAGTGCAGACCGCGAATGTTGCAGAAATTAATGAAAAAAATAGACCGTGCATCTGGACAAGCCAGCGGCCGAGCCCTGGTGGCACCAACCCCATCACCGGAGGCCACCAACTCCCAAGTTGTGATGGGGGAAGGGGTGGATGAGGGGCTATTTTTGGAAGCCGCCCCCCAGGGCTTCTCCGAGGCTACCGAAGTTGACGCCATTATTGATTTTATTTTATTTTTTAAGATGTGTTAGAAATGTTTTATGTATGTAAAGGAGAGCAACTCCGTGTAGATAGAATGTGAGCGCGAAAGGGAGCGAACCATTGGGCACCGGGATGAGATAGGAGTACCTTTAACACCCCGTATACCCAACAGGGGGTAATCTCATCGCTTCGGGAGCGCTATATATACAGCATTTTAAAAGTCTAAGAGCTCCGAGCATTCAAAGTAAATGTTTAAACTAGGTATACATCTTCATTTAATATATCGGAACATATTCTGCGCTGAAATGTACAAGTCATTTTCTTCTTTCTTGCTTAATATTTCTTCATCCCACATCTTTGCAAACGCATCTTCATTCAGCTTGTCTAGTATTTCTCCAATTTGAACAGTAGGATTTTGTTTTTTATACTCTATATACTGGTAATAAAGTGTTCTGAATGCCTTTATTAAAAGAGGTGGCTGGAAAGAACGAGGTACCACAACGGGCTAGCCTGGGATTCAATACGTCCACACAAAATTGGTGCGAAAGCAGGGCACCCCTTGTGCAACGAGGTCGACGCAACGGTGGGGGAATGCGAGAGGCCAATTCCCTCGAGCACCTGCCATTGTAGTACCTGTAGAAATTAAAAGGGATTCAAATTTGTTGACTTTCTTGATACCTTCTTCAAATTTTGATCTTAGTCCCATGAACTCCACTATTTTTTCATTCCTCTTTATACTGAAACCATAGTTTATGTTTCTTATAGCTCCTGTCTGTTCATCATAAAATTTCAGACGGACGTCTAATATCCCTGTTTCTTTCGACGTATACAAATCCGCACATACACCGGTATGCCTTACTTGAGGTTTTATTCGTTCGAAGTATTCTCCGCTGACCATACTATAGCCTAAAGCGAGTTCAGGGTCTTCTTTATGTATTATTGATTGAAGAAAAGTTAAAAACTTGCCTTATTTGATGAGTAACTAAGAAATAAGCACCTGTTTTTACTTGGTGGAAGGCTAATGCATGAATAGTAGGCCCCATCCCCGTTCGAATTTCTATTTAGAGTAAATTTAATGTCTTCAAATATAATTTCCTGCTTTAAAAACTCTTCAACCGTTGTACTATTCTGACGAGGGGGAGCGGGAGCAGACTTTTTAGGCATCCTAAAGAGCTGAACAGAATATGGAAAATAATACATTTTATTGCTTCTTGCCCTTTTATACCGCTAGTTCCTAACAAACCCCCATTTTCCTCCCTATTACTCCTCCCAACCTGTCCCATTATCCCAATCACGCTAATCCTTCTTAGTCATTGTAATGGTAATTTCAGCCAATCATAATATCGAAAACGAAAATGACGTGTTGAATCATACACGTCAGTATCGTTTCGTATATTTTGAAGTCGATATGTATATATATATATATATATATATATATATATATATATATATATATATATATATATATATATATATATATATATATATATATATATATATATATATATATATATATATATATATATATATATATATATATATATATATATATATATATATATATATATATATATATATATATATAAATACTCTAAATACTTCCATTTTATTATTTTTATTATTGTTATTATTGTTATTATTGTTATTGTTATTTAGCGGAGCTTCTTCCTTATATGGACTTTACACAGTGCAGATCCATAAGTAAACGGATATGGGTTCCCTTCAACGGATCTTATATAAATCCTTTAACAAATTTAGCACTTCTATAAAATTACAAAGGCAGAATACCGAGATGATACATTTTCAACATCTACGTCTAAAATCACTTCACATAATCCTATCTCATATCTCTCTCTCTTCTTTCTATTTGTATGGGAAATATTAACTCTGTAGTAAAGTCTGAAACTTTATTATTTGGATGTAATCCATAGAAGCTGTTGAAGGCAGCGTTAAATAAAAATGATCTTCACTCTCCATTTTACTTGCATAGAAGGATTAATGTTTTCTTACTTCTGACGCTTTTATATCACTGTTAAATTTGTCTGGGTATCCTTTCCATTTTACGAGGTACATTTTGTTTTTCCCTTTGCCCTTTGACCCTAATACTTTTTCTATTTTTTAAACCTGGTTTGGGTCAAAACGTATTTTCTGCACCTCCTGTTTATAAAACCTAACCTTTACTGTTTCTCCACTTAAATCTTTAAGATAGTATAATTTTAAACCATCTTTTGGAAAATCTTTTATGTTTTCTAATTGAAACACTTCCTCAGACCAGTTTGCTGTATATCCTTTCTTAAACTTGTCTGCGGATCTTGATACACGAACATAATCATCCACTTTAATGCCTGTTTTATCTTTAATTTCAATTTCGATATTGTTTAATTCAGGTCTTGTTGATATCATTTCAAGTGGTGTTTTCTTAATTGTACGGTGAAATGAACGGTTATAAGAATATGCCAAGTCATTTAATATGTTTATGTATCTAAATGTATTCATTTTTGTGAAATATCTATGCATTCTTTCTTTGATAGTTCGTTGTACACGTTCAACTATTGCAGCTTTATTCACTGAAAATGTATTATAATAGCCTATGTCATATTTTTCTACAATAGCTTGGAATTCTTTACCCGAAAACTCTGTCCCTTTATCCGTCCACATATATGCAGGATATCTGTCATCTTCATTAATTATCTCTCTCACAGCTTTAGCTACAGTAGGTCCTTTTTTATCTTTTAGAGGCTTCAGCCATAAATACGTTGAATACACATCTTTTTTTTTTTTTTTTTTTTTTTACAAAACACCACCACTCACGGGCAGAGCCCTTTTCAAGGAGGGGGCACACACACATGCACAAAGCTCACTCAAACACACACCCACACACCTAACGTACAGCCCTCAGGTGGGCGCAGACGGAAGCCTTGAAGAGTAGAGATTAAATACAGGAGGAAAAATAAATGATGGTAGAGAGTTCCACAGAATAGAGGTGGCTGGAAAGAACGAGGTACCACAACGGGCTAGCCTGGGATTCAATACGTCCACACAAAATTGGTGCGAAAGCAGGGCACCCCTTGTGCAACGAGGACGACGCAACGGTGGAGGAATGCGAGAGGCCAATTCCCTCGAGCACCTGCCATTGTAGTACCTGTAGAAAAGAGATGGCGCGCCAACGTCACGTCGCAGAGACAGAGGGTCAAGTGAGTTTGAAAGTAGGGGACAGTTTATTAATCTTTTAGCTTTTGACTCAACCCTATCCAGAAGAGAGGAGGAGCCGGAGCCCCCCAAATGTGAGAACAGTACTCCATACAAGGACGAATAAGACCCTTATATATTTGGAGTAACTGCTCAGAAGAAAAAAATTCTCGCAATCTGAGCAGGACTCCTAGCTTCTTAGAGGCCGCTTTAGCAACCTTTGTAATATGTGGTTTTCAAGACAGTTTGTTATTTATGTTTAGACCAAAAATGTTAATGTTATTTACAGGTGAGACGGGAGAACCATCGAAGAGGATAGGAAAGTTAGGAGGTGTTTTTGAGAGGGAGATGTGAAGAAGTTGAGTTTTTAAAGAGTTGAATTTTACAAGGTTGCTATGACCCCACCGGGAAATCCCATCCAGATCGACAAGAATGGAATCTGAAAGTTGAAGACGAGAAGCAAGTCTAAAAGCAAAAGAGGGAGCAGATTTGAAATGAGTAGAAGAATGCAGAGTTAAATCATCAGCATAAGAGTGAACAGAGTTAGAAGTGCAGTGTGAAAGATCGTTAATGAAAAGTAAGAATAAGGTTGGAGATAAAATAGAACCCTGGGGAATACCACAGTTGACAGAAAAGGAGGAAGAGGTCGCTCCATCTACAACTGCCGAAATGGAACGATCTGAGAGAAAACTAGACAATAGTAAGCAAAGAGAAGGAGGAAACCCAAAGGAGGGGAGATTGGAGAGCAGTGACGCATGCCACACCCGGTCAAAAGCCTTCGATATGTCAAGCGCCACCACACAAGACTCCCCAAAGTCCCTAAGGGCAGAAGACCATAGATCAGTAAGATAGGAAAGTATGTCACCAGTTGACCTCGAGCGTCGAAAGCCATACTGGTGATCAGAAAGAAGAGAATGAGACTCCAAATGAACCAGGAAATGAGAGTTGAGAAGAGTTTCAAAAATTTCAGATAGATTGAACAAACGCACGCTTCCAGCATTGAGGAAAAGTATTAGTATTAAGGCATAGAGAGTAGAGCTGAACGAGGATAGGCGCTAACTCAGAAGCACACTCCCTCAGAACACGAGGGGGAATGCCATCCGGGCCACTGGCCTTCCTGACGTTCATAGATTTCAGGATCCCATGCACCCGATCATGAGTAATTACAGGCAGAGACATGGGACACCTGAGAGGAGAATTAGTAGGAGGAGGGATGTCACAATCGAGCAGGGTGGAATTAGATGAAAAAAGGAGGCCGAAGAGATTGGCCTTTTCAGAAGGAGTATTAGCAACAGAACCATCAGAGCGAATGAGAGGAGGAAAGGCAGATTTACAGAAATTGTTAGAGATATTTTTGACAAGAGGCCAAAAATTTTTATGAGTAGGAGAGCCATGGAGGTCAGCGCACTTCCTTTTTATGAAAGTACGCTTAGTCCGTTGAAGAACATCCCTGCAACGATTCCGAGCTGAATGAAAATTAGCAAGAGTGATCTATTAAAATATTACATCTATTGCAAATAAAATATAACGATACCCTTCATATATGAACTATACTTAATCATATCTGTTAAGTCTAGCTGCCAAGTATGATCAGTGTCATACACTTCAGTTTTACGGCTCTTAAACTTTTTACGGGCAGGCATATGCAGAGTATAAGCATCTTCCCCCGCTAGGTGTTCTTTCAAGTCTTTTTTATTTACTTGAGGGAATTGAGAGGCAAATCTAGTAAGACCTCCAAAACTGTGGGGCTGTTTTACATCATAGTAATATTTCTCTACCACCTCCTTCGGCTCCATCACAAACAATAATGCCTACACAAAAGAACAACAAAATTTATATATTATTCGCTTCACCTTTTTTTCTCAAGTTTCTGGCTGAAGGGTAGGGGGTGCGGTTGATTTTACTTTTCGATCTCAATGACGCAAAAGAGTTTGAAGGGGATGATATGCTGGGCCGAGGGATTATAGGAAATATTTTCCAGATCAGACAGTCTTTGCTTATTCTGTATTAAACTTTTAGGAAAGTTAATCGTTTGAAGTTCCTGTTTAATCTTTACCCATCCCTTTACAGGTGGCTTCTTCCATTCACGGGTGAGATCTGATATTAGATCGACGATATTCGAACCCTCAACTGGTTCATCGTCGATAATAATTTGACCTGCTTCGTCCCATAAAAGCTGGTCTTTTAAAATATTGTATAATACGATTCCTTTATTTCTAATTCTGACAGGAAGAGTTTGTTCTAATATGCTCTGAAACTTATTCTCTTCTACTTGTTCAGCATTAGGTGGCTGTGGCTCTGGTATTGATTTCTCACTGGAATCGTTTAATATTGTATGATGATGCAGATCTTTAAAATCCACTAACGACTGTATTACCTTTTGATATAAAGCATATTTTTCATATACATTCAAATGTTTGAGTTTAGTATTTGAGCTAACTCCCTTTCATATTTATTTAATTTTTCGATTCTTGGATCGTATAGACTGTACGGTTGTTGTTGTTGTTGTTGTTGTTGTTGTTGTTGTTGTTGTTGTTGTTGTTGTTGCTGTTGGTGGTGTTGTTGTAGCTGTTCATGGTGATGTCCATCCGTAATATATTTCATTTTCTCGTATTCTGTATAAGGCATGACGACAGACTTTTTTCATTACTAAGATACTAACTTAGATAATAAGGGTCCAATAACCGAGAAAAGAAAAGGTAAAAACACTCCGGTGCCTTTTAATAGTAGCTTCTTTTTATGTTTTATATTTTTTACTTTACGAGCTAGTCTTTTAATGATGTTTCTATGACGACGTAACTTAACTTTCTGTGGCTTATCTAAAGGTATGTTTCCTTTTATTAGATTTAAACACACCTCGCATACACACTTTGTTAGTTTTTCGTCTTCCATAATTAATGCCTTTTTACTTTTTGGGTCTAGTTTTTTAAATTCCTTCATTATAGGCAAATATTTTTTAACTAGTTTGCTCATTGTTCGTCAATATATACAGTTTCTATTTCAGTTGGTAAAATATTGGTGCGTAGAAGTACTCTATACTTGTTCTTTGGATGAAGATCACACAGCAAATAACCATGAGATTTTGCTGTTGCCTCTTTATATATTTTAATAAATTCTTTACGTTTCAATGGAAACATCTGGGAGGCAAGAATATTTAGCTGACTCATATCTCTTCTTTGAGCAAATAAGAATAAGTATTGAGTGTTTAAAGAAACATCTCTCATGTAACGGATTTTTGTGGAATATATTTTGAGTAATAAAAAACACTGAAATATTCATGTGATGAGAATATACAGTGAATGTCTCTGCTATTTCTTCATTTAATTTATGCATAAGATCATCAAGTACGACTATTTTATGTCCTGGTACGCTCTGAAGCGATTTTATATCATAAACTCCTTCATGAAAATATATTAAGTCGTTGAACTCTTTAAACTTTTCCTGAATAAACGTTATAGCACCAAACAATTTTTGAGGGTACTTCTTCAAAAATGTCTTTGTGTTTTAATATATTTAACATTAAAAATGTTTTACCACTGCTCGTGGGCCCGGCAGCCAGACACGTAGACGGACTACGGAACATAAATTTAGAGATATCCATCCTCCCCAAATTCATGTGTTAATGATTATATATATATATATATATATATATATATATATATATATATATATATATATATATATATATATATATATATATATATATATATATATATAAGGCTTCGATACGATTTAAAAAAATATTTTAGAAAAAATATTGGTATGAAACGGTGAAAACATCAAAATACAGGGTATTGAAAACATGAATATCATACAAAACATGGAAAACATAGAAAGTAAAGGTGGGGGCAGGGGCTATGCACCCCCTCTTGCCCCCAGTTGATTTCAATGATATCAAACTTTTCCATGTTTTTGGGTCACTAAAATAAGAAAATTAAGAAAATGTTTTAAAAAATTAAACAAAATTCGCTACTATTTTATTTTAAAAAGAAAAAAAAACAAAATTTTTTAAAATAATATTTAATATTTTTTAAAAATTATTCGTTTAAATTGTAATAATACTGCTATGAAAACATGAAGATCATACAAAACATGGAAAACATAGAAAGCAAAGGAGGGGTAGGGGCTATGCACCCCTTTGTCCCCAGTTGATTTCAATGATATCGTTGTTTTCCATGTTTTGGAGTCACTAAAATTAGAAAAAATACGAAAATAATTCAAAATATTAAAGAAATCCATTACTAATTTTATTTAAAAAAGAAAAAACAAAGTTTTTTCAAATAATATTTAATATTTTTTAAAAATTATTCGTTTAAATTGTAATAATACTGCCCTGAAAACATGGAAAACATGGAAAACATAGAAAGCAAAGTAGAGGCAGGGAGGGCTATGCGCCCTCTGCCCCCACCTTTGATTTCAATGATATCATTGTTTTCCATGCTTTGGGGTCACTAAAATAAGAAAAATTAAGAAAATAATTTAAAATATTAAACAATTCGTTACTAATTTTATTTAAAAAACGAAAACAAAAACAAAGTTTTAGTTTTTTCTTTGTTAGAAATATCTTAAAACAAAAAAAAAAAAAAAAAAAAAAAAACAAGAAATTTTTGTTTGTTTGTTGTTGTTTAAAATATCATATCTGAAGAATTTTGTTTACAAACATCTGAAAAATTTTAAAATATTTGCCTAAGTGGGTCAAAAAATGGACACCTCAGCTTGATGACGTCATCCAAGATGGCGTCGGTAATCTTAGATTAGATAAGAAAATACCGTTACCGACCAAAGAAACCTCATTTGCTCGCTGGATCCCGTCCAGTTTTAGTTTATGTGTCTCTGAAGCGCTCTCTCTCTCAATGTAAGTTGAACATTATTTATTTTCTTTATTATTATTATTATTATTATTATTATTATTATTATTATTATTATTATTATTATTATAGTTAATGTGTAAGTTAACCGCCCATGCCGCCGAGCTCTTTTTAAATATATTTATTTGCTTTTGTTGCTGTTGTTTACAAATATGAAAATTTCTTTTGTTTATTATTTTCAAGTTTTAAATATTTACCTAAATGGTCAGAAAAAATGACAACTCATCGCTTGTGACGTCATACAAAATGGCGTCACGCTAATCTTAGATTATTTATTATTATTATTATTATTATATCATTTTTTGATGTAGGAGTAGTCGTAGGATCCTTATTCCACACAAAATATGCATAATATGCAAATTTTTTTAGAATTTGCAATATTTTTGCAATGATTGCCAACATGACTTTCTAAGTCATTTTATATTATTTTCTATTATTTTTTTATATATTTTCCATCATTTTTAACTATTTTCCATCATTTTTAACCCTTTTTTCCTCTTTTTTACACTCCAAAAATAGGCGTGCAACTTTTGCACGATCCATGCAATAAATCTAATTAACCCATTAGGTACTACTCAACCCCCTTTAACATTTTCAACCCTTTTTAACCCTTTCACACCTCTTTATCCCAAAAAATCACCCCATGAAATACGTGAGTTCATGCAACAAATAAACATTTTTTCAATTGGTCCAAAATCTCTGCAAATGCAGCTATGTTTCATTTGCGGAGGTTTATGACCCCTATATATATATATATATATATATATATATATATATATATATATATATATATATATATATATATATATATATATATATATATATATATATATATATATATATATATATATATATATATATATATATATATATATATATATATATATATATATATATATATATATATATATATATATATATATATATATATATATATATATATATATATATATATATATATATATATATATATATATATAATTCCTCCAGAAGGAAAAGGCCGGAGGCCTACCAAAATCCGGAGTTTTAAAAAAAACGATCCTGGTCAATGGAGGCCGAGATGTCTGGATGCTCGGCGTTTGAAAGTATGCATGTCAAAGGAAGTTGGGAAAACAGGTAAAGGGAATGTGTTCCATACCTTGCCAGCAGGATATTGGAAAGACTGAGCATAGCGATTAAGTCTGGGGTCGGAGAGTTGGACAGAGAAAGGTGTGTAGCACGAATTCTGTTCAGTGGAGGAGATATGCTACCGGAGATTTTAGAAGAACAGTGTCCGTTGTAATAGTGATTGTATATATATAGAGAGAGAGAGTGTCGCAACAATTCGACAGATAGAAAGAGATTGGAGAGAGTTAGTAAGAGCAGTAGAGTTGATGAGAAGAAAACCCCTTGACTACACCTTTTTAAGAAGAGCTATATGAATGAAACTACTTCAGATGTGTGGAGCATACCTCTACAAAGAGAAAGCAAATGGGTGGCTTAAAAAATCACGAAGGCTCCATTATTCCAAGAAGGATCACGTGAAAAAGATACACTAAGAATATTAAGAACAGATAAAGGTTTAAGTTGTACGTTTTCGAAAAAGATATCATTGTTTTGTGAAAGATTGTGTCGAGATGGAGGATCTGAATTTTTGTTGCATTGAAAACAAACATATTTTCTCTTCCCCAATAGGAAATAAGTTAAAGATCAGAGGTTACTTGCTCCAAGGCTAAACTTCTCGAGTCTATTAAATGCTTTTGGAAGGAACATCTTTCAAACTGAAAGGTATAATGAAGGGTGGAGTCATCAGCATAAGAGTAGATAGGAGATGAGGTAATTGAGAGAACGTCATTAATGATGTAGGAAAAGTATTGGGGATTGGAGAGAAACCTGAGGAACACCACAATTAACAACAGATTTAATGGAAAAACAATGGCTGTCTACCACAGTTGATAAGAACCACCGGAAAGGGAATTAGAGAGATCACACAGAGAATGATAGATACTGAAAGAGGGAAGTTATGACATCAAAGATTCTTGCCAGACCCTATCGAAGGCTTTCGATATGTGCAGCGCGAAAGTAAAGGATTCACCGGAATTCCGAAGAGCGGAGGACCAAGAGTCAGAGAGAAGGGAAAGAAGATCACCATTAGAGAGTTTCTTACGAAAGCCATACTGGTGATCAGAGATAAGATTGAAAGACTTGAAGAGTTTCAAATCTTCCTGTTAAAGATAGATACGAAAACTTTAGAGAGAAATGGGACGGATGCCAGAGGATTGAGAGAGAATCCCCCTCTTCAGTAATAATTACAAGATCGCACGTTTCCAGCAAGAAGGGAAGGTTGAAGTAGAAAGCCAAAAACGAAATAGTTTACAAAGGAAGAGTGCAAGCTTGGAAGCGCAGGTTTAGAGAAGAACAGAGTTGTTGTGCCATCGAAAGATACTAAAAGAGAAAAAGAGGAAAAAAGCAGTTAAAGTTTATATTTTTTTTTCAAAATGCCTGAAAGAGTGAGAGGGAAAGGAACCAGAAAGATTATTGCATTTTTTACTTAGAAAAAAGTTTTTCATGTTACAAGGGATAGATTTTTTGCTATTCTGAGATTAAATATAAGTTGCGTGGCTTTCTGGAGTTTGAAACGAAGGTAATCCCTGATGGCAGCATCCCTGCGGCGTATAGCACGAGAACAAGCATAGTTAAACCAAGTTTGTTGGGTTTAGTAGAATTGAATGGAAAATGGATGTACGCCCTATGCTTGAGCGAATTACCTTGATAATGCTTTCTGCACTGTCAGAGGAACCCCAAAAACGGAAGGAATAATCATTCCATTGGAAATCAAAAAAGTGCAACCACAAGTCCGACTAGTTTTAGATACCGAAATGCCACAAACGTTTCCTTTCAAAAGAAGATGAACTTTCATGCGGAAGACTTAAGGAAATAGGAGAGGATACAGAAATAAGAAGGAGATCGGAGGAATCCAGAGGAGGAAAGAGTTTGACAGGATAAGAAGGATTAGAATTTAGATGAAGGTCTGCAATGTTGGGCTCATCTCCAAGACGACCAATTATACTAGTAGGGAGCTGCACCAACTGTTTAAGGTCGTTTTAGATAGCGAAATGCAAGGTAAGTTCATCATGAGAGCTAGAAGAAAGCCATTGTCGGTGGTGAACATTGAAATCACCTAATATGATGATTTCAGAGAAAAGAGAAGGTGCTCTATTTAGAGTTTAAATAGTCGAAAAATTTGTGATAGTCAGTGAATTAGAAGAAAAATAAACTGAACAAATGAATTTAGTCGTAGCATGGCAAAAGAGTTTAAGCCATAAGGTAGAATATTCTGAAGACCTCAAATTAAAGACAAGAGAACAAGCGACATCGTTGCGCACGCATTCACAACTACCTCCTTTGGATGAAAATTCAAGATAGAGACAGTAAGAGGAAACAGAATAGGGTTTGTTTGAAAGCAGTGCAGCTTCACAATACGTATCAATACCCATCAGTTCCTGGAGCACATACAGTTGACAGACGAATCGTATAAAAAAATTAAAAACATTTCTAAATTCAGCTGCTTATTAAGCAAGTTTAATAGTCGAAATAAAAGAAACAATTGTATAAAAAAAATGACAAAATAGGAAGTCACTTATTAATGAACAGAAATATATATATATATATATATATATATATATATATATATATATATATATATATATATATATATATATATATATATATATATATATATATATATATATATATATATATATATAACAGATAATAGGAAAAAAATGTCTTTAATGCTGAAATCTTTTATCCTGGTCTTCCATTCTGTCTTTTCTGTCTGTGAGAAATTGAGGAATCAAAAGAGCTCCTCAAACTCAAGATAAGGGAATTTTTGCTCAATCGGAGCTTTATTATGCAAATGTCCTGAACCAAAACCCCCAACGCATCCTATTTGTCCAGGCAAGTATCGTACACACACACACATATATATATATATATATATATATATATATATATATATATATATATATATATATATATATATATATATATATATATATATATATATATATATATATATATATATATATATATATATATATATATATATATATATATATATATATATATATATATATATATATATATATATATATATATATATATATATATATATATATATATATATATATATATATATATATATATATATATATTATATATATATATATATATATATATATATATATATATATAATATAGACTTGATGTTTGTACTGAGACAGATAGGTTAGAAAATGTATGAATACAACAGAAGGGCCTATGTAGTGTTTGTCGACCTAAGAAAAGCATTCGGTACAGTACCTAGGAGGAGACTGTGGGAGGTCTTGGAGGAAGGTTATGGAGTAAACAGAGGATTATGCAAGGCACTGAAAAGTATGCATAAAGTGTCAAAATGTAATGTAAGGACGGGGTTTAAAAACGATAGATGGTTTGAGGTGGACAAAGGAGTTAAGCAGGGAAGTGTTTTATCACCTTTATTATTCATTGCTTATATGGATAAAATTATAGGTGAGGTGAGAGAGGATATGAGAAACCTGGGAGGAGACATCATGGCCTATGCTGATGATTTGGCACTATGGGGTGAGAATAGAGAGGAATTAGAGAGAATAGTGAGTAACCTAACAGAGAAACTAAGGGAAAGAGGATTGCAAGTAAATACGGAGAAAACTGAGGTGATGATAATGGGTAGGGAGAGAGAGAGGAGTAGGAGGAGTGGGAGTTTGAGCTAGATGGAGAGATCTTGGGGAAGGTAAAAGAGGTTAAATACCTGGAAGGAGTGTATACGGAGGATGGGGGAAATGATGCGGAGATTGCACATAGAATAGTACAGGCAGGGAGAGCAGCAGGAGCTGTTTACCCGCTGCTGAAGGATCAACATATGGGTTTGGAGGTAAAAGGAGTAATTTACGAAAATGTGTTGACAACAATAACGATGTATGGAGCAGAAACGTTGTGCACTACTAGAAGAAAGGAAAGTAGGATTCAAGCAACAGAGATGAGGATGCTGAGAGCTATGATTGGAAAAACCAGAAGAGATAGGATAAGGAACGAGAGGGTGAGACAAGAGGTGGGAGTGGTACCGGTGTTGAGGAGGATAGATGTGGCGAGGTTGAGGTGGTGGGGTCATCTGGAAAGGATGCCGGAAAATAGAATTGCGAAGAGAAGATGGAATTGGACGCCAAATGGAAGAAGGCCAAGGGGCAGACCTAGGAAGAAATGGAAGGAATCGGTGCAGGATGCGTTGAGAAGATGGGGATGCCCACGATGGAGGAAATACAAAGAGAAGAATGTGGGAAGACAGAGATGAGTGGAGAAGACTGCTGAGTCCACTGACAGGTCGCGGTTTCCTGGACCCCGACCTTCCTGGGGGATGACAGTAAGACAGTAAGTAAGTAAGTAAGTATATATATATATATATATAATATATATATATATATATATATATATAATATATATATATATATATATATATATATATATATATATATATATCATAGCCGCTTAGGGCATAGCCATATTCAAGAATGTCTTAATAATAAAATAATTTTAAAAAAATGATACAAGTCCCACCTAACGCAAATTTCTCAGGTGATCACAGAGGTGGGCCTTAAAATAATTGAGATCAAATTCAGCAGGAAATACAGAAGATGGGAGAGTATTCCACAAAAAAAGAGATGGCTGGAAAAAAGGAGGCACCACAGCGGACAAGCCTAGAGTTGCCTATTTCCAAACAAAATTCATGTGCAGACAATGCACCCATTGTGTTACGAGGAGGTATACGAGTGGTCAGTTCCCTCGAGAATTTGCCACTGTAGTACCTATTGAAAAATGACAAGGCACCAACGTCACGTTGCAAAGATATTTAGTCAAGTGAATTAGAAAAAACGTAACAGTTTATAAGTCTTTTAGCTTTTGACTCAACCCTGTCCAAAAGACGGGTGAAACCTGAGCCACCCCAGATATGAGAACAGTACTCCACACAAGGGTAGATGAGATCCTTGTATAATTGGAGTAACTGCGGAGAAGAAAAAATTCTCACAGCCTACAGAATTCCCAGCTTCTTTGAGGAAGCCTTAGCAACCATTTTGATGTGAGGTTTTCAAGATGTTTATATTGTCGACAGTTGAGACAGGAAATTCGTCGAAAGAGTTAAAAAAAAGTTAGGAGATGTCGTTGTGAGGGAGATTTCGAGAAGTTGAGTTTTAAGGACATGGTTGAGACGATCTCACTGGGAAATTCTATCCAGATCTGCAGAAATGGAATAGGAAAGATGAAAACGAGAGGCAACTCTAGACACAAAGAAGTGAGCAGATTTAAAATGAGTAAGAGAATGGAGAGTAGAGCCATCGGTAAATGAATGGACAGGGTAAGACAAACGGCTGAGAATATCATTAATGAAAAGTAGGAATACAGTAGGAGAGAAGACAGAACCCTGAGGAATACCACTATTGACAGAAAAGGAAGAAGTCGCTCCATCAACAACAGCCAAAATGCAACGAAGAAGTCGCTCCATCAACAACAGCCAAAATGCAACGAATAGAAAGCTAGACAGAAGAAAGCAAAGAGAAGGAGGAAACCCAAAGGAAGGGAGCTTGGAAAGCAGTGATGCATGCATACGCGGTCAAATGTCAAGTGCCACACACACTTTTACCCATATTCCTGTGAGATAGTATATCACCAGTAGACCTCGAACGTCGAAATCCATACTGATGATCAGAAAGAAGGGAATGAGGTTCCAGTTGATCTAAGAAATGAGAGTTGAGAATGGTTTCAAAGATCTTAGATAGAATATAAGTGAGATTATATCGCGTTAGCTCTCCAGAGAATGAGTAGAAAGACGAATTGCACAAGCTCTCACGAGACTGAGTAGAAAGACAAGTTTCAAAAAGTCTGCCAAGGCTAAGTAGAAACACGAGTTGCACAAGCTCTCCCAAGACTGAGTAGAAAGACGAGTTACACAAACTCTCTCCAACGGAGAGATCAGAAGAGTGGTGACCATTGTTATTGTAATTCCCGTATTATTGTGAGAGTGACTAAAGGAGTTGAGACTGGAGATTGTTTTTGACTCCAATGTTCCTCTCCTCGATTAGGGCAATGCGCGAGAGATGTGAACTTTAAAAAAAATAATTAAGTAAAAAAAAAACAGGTATTATAATAACAGAAACATATCAAACATAAATATTCAAGATAAGATTCGTTCGTGACAATACTATACTTATATATTAATATATATATTATATATATATATATATATATATATATATATATTATATTATATATATATATATATTACCTTTTTTATTTTTTACCTTCTCACCCCCTGACCACGCCGTGTTGAGGTGGCCACACTTTGCTAATGAAGCCGCCTGCCGCAGTCGGCCTCGTCCAGAGATCCTTCAATGAGGAGATGCCCGAGGAAATTCTTGTGCGAGAGATGGAAGGACAGTGTAGTAGAAAATGTTTCGCGGTCTCCGGGGCCATTCCACATATGATACAAGTGGGAGATGTCTCCTGGTTTATTTTGAATTTGTGTTTGTAGTGTTGTAAGTTTGGGTGGTGCCCGCATCTTAATTTTGCTAGGGAGAGTTTGTAAGTGTCTTGGGAGGTTGTTGAAGTCGGGGTTTATTTCGGGGGGGGGTCTGTTAAGGATGTTGTTTGGAGGTCTGTTGATCATGTATGAATGTGTTAGTTGAGTGTGTATATGTTTGGTTATTGTGGTATTGGGGGGAAGTGGGGGATGTGATTTAGGATTTGTTTGTAAAAGGTACCGGTGGATGATGGAGGTTGTTTTAGTCTGTGGGGTAGGTTGGAGGAGAGTATTGTGACATAGGTGTGTGGGTAGAC
>SEYY01014045.1:0-19322 GCA_009176605.1 Armadillidium nasatum | reverse complement strand
CCCATTTTCTCAGAAAAACCCTCTACTTCCAGTTTTTCCAACCTGTTTCATCATATATTTTTTTCATTTTATTATTGGTACAAGATATATTCTCCATTATTCCTTCTTGGTTGACTTTTGGCACATTGATTTTCTGATATAAAAAGTTCATACATAAGTTAGCTGTACCATACTTGGTAATTAAACTTTTTCCATTACTATTACCTCTTAAATTTTATTTCAACTAACAACTCATTTTCTTTTTCATTTACTTTCTTCTTTCAAACTTAGGAATATTTATTCTAACACAATATTCATTTTTTCGTACTAAGTCTTCTTTACACCATTCTGAAGGTGTATGTTTCTATATTTTTCTTGATTAAATTGTTGTCGAATATGGAACCCATTCATGTCTTCAATCATTACTCCTCCTTCTCTAGAAAATTTTTCGTATACATTTATAAAATTCCAATTAAAAAAAAAAAAACTACTAGTTTCTGTAAATTTCTCCACCATGAGGTCTTTTTTGTGAACTACTTTTTTTCAGCAGTTTTCCTTTCAACTCTTCTATATATTTTTCACAATATCAAAAGCTTGCCTACTTAGTTCAATATTATATCCAGCCCCGAAACTTCCAATTATTTTCCTTCTATTAACCAATTCCAAGCTGGTCTTCTCCACTGTTCAGAATCATCATTTTTTTTTTTTAAGGTAGACAAAAAAAATCTGAGAAAAAGAAATCAGTAGTGTCAGAGAATTGTGAAGTTTAGAGCAAATATAAAGAAATTCAAGCAAGCCGGAGATGAGTTACCAATATCCGTAAGTTCAATAAAACAGTAGCAATAGATTTCATTTTTTCTGGTAACAAATTTCTGTCAAACAAAGAATGAAAAACAAAAAGCAAAGAAAGATTGTTCAAAAGTTATATGGAAAAATGGGTAAGAATTTTTGATGTACTAATGAAAATTTTATCAGATAATGGTTTGAAATTTTAAATAATGACTGAACTCTTCAACATAAGGATGTAAAGTACTCTTGCAAGACCAGTGAAGTAATGGCTATGAGAAGAATGGTAGGTCATTCCAAAATTAAATCACCTCTTTAAGTCAATGAAATGTAAAAGAACATTTAATCAAACAGAGTGACTCGATAAAACAGATTTACATTTTTATTTTTAAAATATGCATAGGAAATTAGAAATCAGAAACCCTTCCTTTCCTCTCCCAATCACCATACCGCGTTGGTTCTGGACCTCGAGGACCACCGATTTCTCCTGTCTCTGGATTTATATTATCTGGAAAAGGTTGCAAAGGTTCTTTTTCTTGATATGGATGTCGTCCTTCTATTACTTGGGGTTCTAATTTCCCTGTAAAAACAAAATCTATATAAAAAATATTCATTTAATCATAAGAACGAATTCAAATAAACCAAATTGGAAAGATCATTGAATAGTACTGATAAGGTTTAAAAAAATTTTTTTTATCATGCGATAGATGTGATTATATATATATATATATATATATATATATATATATATATATATATATATATATATATATATATATATATATAATATATATATATATATATATATATATATAAACGCCATTACACCCACAAACACTCAAAACACCATTAAAACTATCAAAAACTCTCCAGCAACAGGACCAGACAACATATCAAATATTCACCTAAAACACCTATCCATCCACACAATCACATACATAACCTCCATCTTCAACAAATCCATCCAACTCAACTATATCCCTCCCCTATGGAAAAAAGCATTAATCATCCCTAAACTAAAAACCGGCAAAGACCCTTCAAACCCCAATCCTCTACCGCCCAATCTCCTTTTATCCACCATCTCAAAACTTCTTGAAAAACTAATCCTAAATTCTATCCTCCAATTCATCCACAACAAAACTTCCAACACGGGTTCAAACCCAACCATTCCACCACCACTGCACTTACCAACATCATCCAACCTATAATAAACGGACTAAACCATAAGCCACATCACAAAACTATATTAATAGCAATTGACATAAACAAAGCCTTCGATACTGTCCCGAACATAATCTTATCCATAAAATCCTCCAATCCAACATCACAACAAATACTAAGAAATGGCTATCCAACTTCCTATCAGGAAGAACCGCCCAAATACAACAAAACGGCCTTAAATCACGTACCATCAACATAAAGAACGGAGTTCCCCAAGGAGCCATACTCTCCCCCACTCTATTCAACCTATACACAGCAGACCTCCCACAACCCCAAACAGCTTCCACCCGCATCACTTCATACGCCGACGACATAACTATTGCCACCACTCACGAAAACCTCACCACCGCAACAACACTCACACAAGACTACCTAACACAACTCCAAACTTGGCTAGTAGAAAACAGGATGACGGCATCACCAAACAAATCCTCCATAACCCTCATAACAACAGACAAACACATATCCAACACCTACCCACAAGTCCTACTAAACAACACCCCCATACCCTTCAACAAAACCCCAAAAGATTCTCGGCCTAACATTTGACACTCACCTCACTTTCTCCAAACACATTCAAAATACCACATCAGCCGCAACCAGAAAACTCAACATCCTCAAAACAGTGGCCAACACAGACATACACAACAACATACAAACCTCAATTGCAATCTACAAACAATTTATACGCCCCACCATCAACTACGCCTCCCCCATCTGGCACCCTCTGCTCTCCGACCAAAACTTAACGACACTCCAAATAACACAAAATAAAGCCCTTCGCACCATTACCGGCTGCACACCACAACCCCTCAACAACACCTTACATAACGAAACCAAGATACTACCTATAAGGAACCACCTCGAAATGATAGGCACCCAATTCTATGCAAAAACCCGTCTACCCACACACCCATGTCACAAAACTCTCCTCCAACCTACCAATCAAAGACTAAAACAACCTCCATCGTCCACCGGAGCCTTTTACAAACGGATCCTAAATCACATTCCCCCTCCTCCCCCCAATACCACAACAACCAAACATATACACACTCAACTAACACATTCATATATGATCAACAGACCTCCAAACAGCATCCTTAACGAACCCCCTCCCGAAATAAACACCGACTCCAAACAACCTCCCAAGACACTTACAAATCTCACTAGCAAGATTGAGATGCGGGCACCACCCAAACTTACAACATTACAAACACAATTTCAATTTAAACCAGGCAACATCTTCCACTTGTACCAGATGCAAAAGGGCCCCGGAGACCGTAAATCACTTTCTTTTAGACTGTCCCTCCAACTGTCGCCCCAAAATCTTCTGGGGCATCACTTCTTTGAAAGATCTCTGGACGAGACCGACTGCGGCGGGAGGCTTCATTAGCGAAGTGTGGCCGCCTCAACAAGGGGTGGTCAGGGGGTGAGAAGGTAAAAAAAAAAAAAAAAAAAGGTATATATATATATATATATATATATATATATATATATATATATATATATATATATATATATATATATATATATATATATATATATATATATATATATATATATATATATATATTATATATATATATATATATATAATATATATAATAATGATGGCATCCGCATCCCCACTTTCGAAAATTCAAAATCTGCATCCGCATTTCGAAAATCAACATCCGCATATCCTTGACAAAAATTCTATATCCGCATCCGCAAATGAGAAAATATGACATCCGATCCATCATATATATATATATATATATATATATATATATATATATATATATATATATATATATATATATATATATATATATATATATATATATATATATATATATATATATATATATATATATATATATATATATATATATATATACAATTACCAATTCCCGAAATATACAAAAACAAGTAAAAAAGGTATATCTTATATAAAACTGCTAACCTAATATACATGCACACTCGCGAGCAAAACTCACACACAAAAATATAAAAATATCATCATACGTACATAAACAACTAGTCTACGCTAAACCTAAAAGAAAGTAAAACAAAATCTATAAACACTCAAGCTTTCGAGGTATGAACTACTACTATTTTTTAAGCGGGATGAAAAAAAGAATATCAACACAACTTTTTAACTTGGCAACCAAGTCATAAATCATAGTTTGTAGCCAAATTAGCTTTCTATACAAATCATTTTCTTTTAAGATATTATTTGTCACAGTATCAATATAAAATGTTTCTTATTTATATGATCGGTATTTTTTATAATAAATGATTCTAGTAACTTTCTCAAAGGAACAATTAAAGATGTATCATTTATATTTATTGCATGGTTTTCTGACCTCCTAAGAATGGAATTCAGGTAATCAGTTCTAGGACTATATGAATGCTGATATTTTGGTCTGGCTACATAAATCATCTCGCCAAGAAATATTTTTTTTACATCCTCCACATTTTATTCAACAAACACCAGCATTTTTTCCTTCTCCAACATTAGTTTAAATTTTGTAATATGATCTAAACTACCAGGAATAACCAGCAAATTTTTCAGTTCAAACTATCCTCTAATTCATATTAAAAAATTTCTTTTTTGCTATTTTTACTGCATTTCTAATTATGTAAGAGGGATATTTATATATATATATATATATATATATATATATATATATATATATATATATATATATATATATATATATATATATATATATATATATATATATATATATATATATATATATATATATATATATATATATTATAATAAATATATAAACAATTTCATTTCAAGAATTGGGGGATACATATTTTGAATTCCAGTAAAAACTGTCCTATTACCATCCCTCTTACGTATGAATGCATCGAATACCGATGGGCTTAGAAATTTATGTGGGTTTTCTTTCTTTAAACCACTAATTCGCGGGAACAAAATCCGAGGCCATTACAACCACGTTCAAAAATAGTAAAAAAAAAAACAAAAAAAAATTCCCCATCATAAAATATATCCTAAAGGATTCGTCCTATCTCCAACACTTTTTCTGTTTTTTTTTTATTAATGACTTACTCTGTTACTTTATCTCCTATCCACTCCTATGCCGATGACTCCACACTGCATTAATCTTTTCATTTTGAAGGCGCCCTTCCCAACTGCAGTTAATAGACGCAAGGAATGTAGTCTTGGAGCAAATGACTTCTGATCTATCTCGTATTTCAAATTGGGGCTGAGAAAATATGGTTGCTTTCAATGCCTCCATCTCTCTACTCGACACAACCTTCCACACAACTATGATATCTTCGAAAACACAACTCAAACCATCATCTCCTTAATTTTCTGGGTTTCCTTTTCTCTTGATCTTTCTTGGAAAGATCCCATTACTTCTCTCTCTAAACAAGATTCTACGAGGTTTGGTGTTCTGAGACACCTTCACAATTTCTTCACTTCACCCCAGTTGCTTGCTCAATTTCGTACTCGAACGACAGTCGCGCGACCTCTCATGAATTCACCTTGCTTCTCACACACCTATGTTAGTTTGTAGAAATTTTTATTTACTTGTGACCAGTACTTTGATAAAATATATACGGTATATATATATATATATATATATATATATATATATATATATATATATATATATATATATATATATATATATATATATATATATATATATATATATATATATATAAGGTGTGTGTGTGTGTTGTTGTTTTTTTTTTTTTTTCCTGCCGAATTTAATCTCAAGTACTTTAAATCCCACGTCTGAGCTCACCTACAAATTTGCAATAGGTGGGACTTGTAGGATTTTTATATCTCTTATTGATCCAACATTTCCTTTGAATAGGGCTCTGCGGTGGTTTGAAGAACTTTTTTTTTTTTTTTTTTTTTTTTTTTTTTTTTTTTTTACTTTTTATCATTTTGAATTGTATGTTAACTGTGGCAGTTACAAAAAAAATAACTATTTAAGGCTCTCTATCAAGGACAGTGAAGGACAAAAAAAAACAAAACACAATAATTTATTATATAAAAAATAAATGTAGAAATATAACAATAATAATCGGACCGATAATATAAGATGCAATATAAATATAAATTAACAAAAATAAAATAATATTAATACATAAGATAACAAAGCATATGCAATAATTTAAAAAAATTGTGTATAAAAAAAAAAATAAAATAATAATAATAATAATAATAATAATATAAAATATCACAAAAACAATGAAAATAATAAAAAAAACAACGTTTTTTTATTTCACAATTACCGTACGGTAATTTCCCCTCCCAATTTCCCAATTTATTTTTACCCCCCTTTACACAGGCCTCTTTCAATGTACGCGTAAAAATAATCTTCCTCTGCACTGGACCACAACCAATCAGAATGTTGGCTCAATCCTAAGATAAATAAGGTGGCTTTGTTTGAATTAATGTTTTTTTTCTTCTGTAGGTATACAAAAAAATTGATAGCCTTCAAATGCAAACCATGCAAATTTCACAGTAAACAGGCTTATCTGTTTTTAATAGATCATACCGTAACCGGATATTATAAAGTCATTCACTGTTGGCCTTCACGGAAATCAAAGCATAGGAAGCAAATCAAGCAAAAAGCAAAAAGCAAAAAATGATTGTTGAAAGCAAAAAAAACTTCAGTCACAAAAAAAAATCCAGTCACAGAAAAAAAACTGAACGGAGTTCCGTTCAGTTTTTCTTCTCTTTCCAACCCACAGTGCAGCTGAGCTGGAAAGAAAGAAAAACCCTCTTTCTTAACATCTAATAATAATGATAATATTAATAATAATAATAATAAATAATAATAATAATAATAAATAATACACTTCATTTTAATAATTTCAATAATAATAATAATAATAATAATAATAATAATAATAATAATAATAATAATAATAATAATAATACACTTCATTTTAATAATTTCAATAATAATAATAATAATAAAATAATAACCATCATCATAATCATATAACAAATAATAACAAGGATAATAATAAGGTTATAAAAATTAGTACCTGTTTACCAGAAAATCCTGTGTCTCACTCAATACTTCTTCACTTCTTCAATCTACTCAAACAAAACAAAATTTCAATCATTAACCTAAAAAAAAAAAAAATCATAATAAACCATTTACATACAAAACCACAATCACTCCCTTTCACACAGAGTGGGGAATGCCAGACGACTAAAACAAAAAAAGACAGAATAGAAGGTTATTAAAACTAGAGAAACAGGAGGTGAAAAGATAGATTCCCTGAAACCGCCTGGACACTCACCACTCATGCCTTTCATTCAACAATCATATAAAAAAATATATATATAATGATAAAAAATAAATAATAAATATATATAAATATTATAATAATAATAAGAAATATGATACAAACACAAAAAAAAGACCCTCTTCACCTACCGTACCCTCAAGAAAAATATTAAAACACCTGTTCTTTTTAACCAATGAATAAGGTTCTTACGTGTATATGCACTGATGGCAAAAAAAGTATTTCTTTTAATCTAATTTAACAATTTTTCTTTTTATTTGTCCTTTTTGTTGAATTTTATTAAATTTTATATTTTAATATTTTGTTATTAAATTTTATATTTGATATACAAATGTTTTTATTATAATTTATATATATTATTTAATTTATTCAGACTAAAAAAAAATGGAAAAAAATTAGTAAATGTAAACACAATTACTAAAAACCAAAAAAAAAAAAATGTTTGTTTAGCTATAGAAGGTTTCTTTCATCCTTGTTGTTTTCATCCACTGCTATTCTCATGCAACATTATGTCATATCTGGAAAATTAACAAGAATTTGCATAAGAACATATGCTCACATATATATATATATATATATATATATATATATATATATATATATATATATATATATATATATATATATATATATATATATATATATATATATATATATATATATATATATATATATATATATATATATATATATTATATATATATATATATATTGTAAGGAATATCGCGCAACTTCGAATATTCAAACAGACAAAAGTAAACTAAGATAAACTAAAAGAGAACCGATTTATTTTTCACCCACCGTTGGTTTTAAATCCACTTATGAGGAGTCGGTTCTGGGTGATCTAGTTGAATCGTCCTCTTCCTTTTCGTTAGGACGATAGGGCCATCAATTTGTTGTGTCCTCTTCTCCACTTCGTACGGACACGAGGTTGGCTGAAGTTGGTTTAATGATGTTGTAGACGAAGAGAAGATCTCACATTCGTAGAAAGGGCTATTGGGATCACAATCAAGCGAATGGCAACGGAAATATAACAAAAAACAATTTTGAGTTCATAGGGGAAATGAAAGAAATCCAGTAATAAAACTCGAAATTTTTAATTTTTCATAAATTTTGATGAAAGAAATTTTTGTTTCAAAAGGAGAATGGAACTTAGAAAAGGTTTAAGAAAAACGAGTGAACGATGTAAAGTAGGGCTACGATTATTGAAAACTGACGAGAATGTTGAATTCTTTTAAGGATATTTCACAACAAAGACAATCTCGTAATCAAGATTTAATTGAGGAAGATGTAAATTATCATTGAAGGACTATGAGACAGTAAGAAGGTTGATGATGCAGTTCCCATCCTCGGGACTGTGGAAGGAATTATAAAATTCTTTTTTTAACTTTTTGTTTCCATTATTTTGTTAACATTTTTTATTTTCATTTACTTGTAAATAAAATTTAACGCAAAAAATCTTACGCGAGAGTTCTCCTGTTGATATAAGGTCTCGCACATATTGTTGTAGATAAGTCTTTTATTTTATTAAATGACGGTTATAAAATAGTGTATTTTAATTGTTTAATTGTTTTGTCAAATAGGTTATTTTAATATTTTATAATCAATTCAATATTTCTACCTAGAATAAAAACAAAGAAGGTTAATACCAAGATCCAATAAATGTTAATAGAAAAGAAAGGGAATACATATCTGTAGTTTGTGTTGTTGAAGAATCCTCTAGAGCTTCCCTTATTTTATTGTGGGTACATGCTTCCATGACAACTTTCTGTGAAAAATATCATTAATAGTGACAGAACACATGTTCTTACAATATATATATATATATATATATATATATATATATATATATATATATATTATATATATATATATATATATATATATATATATATATATATATATATATATATATATATATGCAACTGCCTTGCAATTGCACTGTTTATTAAGAGGTATAGGGTTAAGAATAGCTTTGCTCACTTATTATGTTTATTTCTTAAGCCTAATAGTATAGCACAGTCAAATTTTCATCACCTTAATTAATTCTATTTTCACTACTGCAGGATTCAGGCAAGGTTAATAATTATAAATTCTACAGTTTATTAAGCACTCACTACATAAGTTTTGAATTTAAAGCACTTCAAACCCACTTCATTCCCTTTATATCAAGCCTTATTTGCTTTGTTTAGAAGAGAGGTGTTTTTGATACCTCCTTAATGGCACTATGTCATGGCCGCACTGACTCTCTCGTCTGCACTTTCTCCTCTTGCCCTTCACCCCTTTTGAATTTACCAATCACATTCGTTTTTAATATCACCTGATATAAGCTTGAGGAGTCGTAGTTCATTTCAATACAGAGGTGACCCAAGAATTTAGAGATTCTTAACTATAACGGGTACTTAAGGATTTTCCCTGCCTTCGTCCCTCTTACATACTAATTTACAACAATGCAAAGGAAAGTAGAAAGGAAGGATGTTTTAAATTGCCAAAGTTCGAGGATAAGAGAAAACAATCTTAGTATTAAGGATCTAATTATCTGAATAGTAACACTAATTATATCTGATACTCATTTGTTTTAATACTCATTTTTGTTCCTGTAATATAAATATTATTACTGCATCCTCATTCTAAAAGCAATCGATTCTATCCAAGGCTCTATATGGTAATATGCCTTTATATTCCTTTAGGTTTTCCACCTCTGTTCTTCCATTCTTTCTCAATGTATCCAGTATTGCTTGTGAAATGTACAACTATATTCAAACCCAGAGTAGCAGGGTTCTATTTTCCCCAGATTGTACTTCCTGTTTCTTACAAGCACATACTTTGCTTCCTTTAGATCCTTTGGCATAAATATTTTCTTATTTTTAAGGGTAGGTCTCAATGCCAGAGGCTTCGAGAGAGGAGGTACGTTAGTTTTTCAGCTTAAGTTATATAATCCACATAAGGTTTGTAATGGAAAACCCAGTACATACAATAATCCTGAGCTTAACTTATAATATTCCCGAGCTTTCGTTTTGTATCAACAAGAATCAGTTACATTTATTTTAATCCTTTTTCCTTGAACACTCGGTGTACCTGCTACTCGTCTATTGTAGATAGAAGCAAAAGCAAAATCGAAAATGAAAACAAAAACCCTAAAAAAAATATAACTCAATCAATTCTTACGAAATATTACCTTCTTTATATATATATAAACAGTTTGTATATAACCATTTTCCTTTATTATTTACTTTTACTAATTTTGTACCTTGTGATAGGAGACTTTCTCCAAAAGGGTTATAAAGATGTTTATTTTGTGCGAAGTCATCACTACCGTCAATTGGCAAAGCTGTTAACAAAATATTCCATTACCACATGTTATTGCCATTTACTACTTTAATTTTTGTCATGTTCTATAATATTTTTACATAATACTAAATATACAATTACCATGTTCAATGTGGGAATTCCAACTTTGTTTGTCTTTTTTGGGTCCTGTACAACTTTTTGGTATATTCTCCACAATTTTCAATGTTAATTCGTTATAAATGGTATATGATATTACTTAGAATTCACTTAATATATTCTTAATAATCTATTCTTAACAATTACAATCAATTCTTAAATAATTATAATTAATTTCATATGATTCAACTGAAAAATATAAAAAGTTTAATATCCCTAACCTAACAATAAATATAATAAATATATAATAAAAAAAAATAATAAAATTTGTAATAATAATTTGATTTGACCAGTGGAATTGATACTCCACCGAGTCTCAACTCCACTATGGTCAACACTCCCTTTATATCGCTCCTTCAAATGCTGTCTCTGAATCGTGATTCCATTTTATTTTTCTAGAACTGAAAGGTTTTCCTCTCAACTCACGCGACGTGGAAAGGCAGATAAATGGTTTACCAAGGCAGAGTGTAAGCTTAGAAGCACAAGGTTTGAGAACCATAGAAGAAATGCCACCATGACTTCTTATGTTAAGCTCAAAAAGAGAAGAAATGATTTCTTTAGAAGAAATTACATCATTAGGCTTTAATGAGTTTTAGGGTACTGAATGTGGAGGAATAACTCTGTAATCATCTAAGATGGTATTTGAGTCAAAAGTTTGAGCGAAGACTTCAGCTTTAATGGAAGGTAAAACGGCATTTGTGCCATCAAAAGATACTAGTGGAGGGAAAGTGGAAGAAGCAAAGATGGAGTTTACATTTTTTTAAAAAATGCCAGAAAGGGTGTAAGGAAGAGGGAGAAGATAATTACATTTACGGTGGAGAAATGAGGTTTTGGTGTTATAGAAAATATATTTTTCACAATTCTGGAATGAAATACAAGTTGAAAGAGTTTCTGTAGTTTGAAGATAATGGTAATATTTGAAGGCAACCTCCCTTCTGCAAATAGCATGTGAAGAAGTAGAGTTAAATCAAGGTTTGTTAAGTATAGTTCAAAGTTAAAAAATATGGAACATATGGCTCCATACCGGAGAGAAAACCTTCATTTTTGTCCTCTGCACATTCCAAGGGATCATTCCCATGAAAACAGTAATCATTAATCATTGCATGGGAAATCTGGTAAATACAACCACAAGTCAGACCAGTTATTGGCACCAAAGTGCCAAAAACGTTTCCCTGCCGAAGGTGGGGGTATTCTTATTGAAAGATTAAAGAGACAGAATGAGAACAGAGATAAGAATCTGATCAGATGAACCTAAAAATGGAAAGAGTTTAACAGTATGAGGAGAAGAGTAAAAGGTTAAGAAATGATCAAGTATCCTAGGTTTTATCACTAAGACTGTCATGGATATAGGTAGGCAGCCTCATCAACTGCTCAAGGTTGTATTGAATAGAAATTTGGTAGTCAAGCTCACCAATTGGATCATGAGAAGTAAATGAAAAACATAGGCAGTTGTGAATGTTGAAATCACCTAAAGTGATGATTTTGGAGAATGGAGGAGAAGAAAGAACGGACTTCATTTCAGAGTTTAAATAGTCAAAGAATTATTCATAGTCAGTGGAGTTTTTAGATAAGTAGACAGAACAAGTAAATTTAGTTGTAGAAATATAAGGTAACTAAAACTATGAATTGGAGAATTCAGAAGACTCCCAATTATATACACGAGAACAAAAAACATTGTTTCGTACATATGTACAGCATCCACCTTTTGCTGGAAATAGAGGATAGAGATAGTAAGAGGTAACATTTTGGTTAGCTGTCAGTGTACTCAAGGGCCTAAGTTTCAGGTAAGAACAAGAGATGAGGTCTAGAAAAGGAGAGGTGGTGTTTTGCAAAGAGGAAATTAAACAAAAGACTTCAAATGTTGCGTAAATTATTGAGAAAAAGAAGACTGTGCACCAGAATAATTCAGCAGCAAGGGAATGAGAACAGAGATGTCACCATCCCTATTTGGAGGCCACCAATCCCAAATTTTGATGTGTGAGGTGGGTTGATGAAGGGAGTTGTTTGGATATCACCCTTCCAAGTATCTGAGACAGATTTATATTTCCCATTTTGTAATTTATCAGTGGAGAACTTGTGAAGAAAGGGTAGATAGGTGGGAAATTGAGACATTCCAATGTAAGGTTGAGGGTACATGAGAGATACCCTCTGAGAAGTTGAAACACAAAAAAGGACTTACAGTAAAGGATAGTAGCAACCAAACCTACGGCTTCTTGGATTCCCACTGCAAATTTGGAAATCCTACCTGGAATTTTAAATAAAATTCAGAGGCTAGCATTGGAACCAGTGAGCCGAAAAGCATGACGTTTTAGAGAGCTATAAGAGAAGAACTTCTGAGAGTTGATGGTTAAAGATGCTAGTTCCACTGGCAGATTGAATACCCTCACGGGAAAGTGCATATAAACGGAAAAAATATTACATATGAATATTTTTATTACCTCAGTCAACCAAAGCTGTTTAGTGACAAATACTCCCTTGACAACAACGTGTTTAATATATATATATATATATATATATATATATATATATATATATATATATATATATATATATATATATATATATATATATATATATATATATATATATATATATATATATAGGGTAAATACTAAGTAAACTGACAAATGCTGTGATGTAGTAAAATACAGTTGAGAAAAATATTCTCTAAATACACCACCGTTTGGAAATGCACAATAGAGGTGGTAGGTCACATAACAGACAGCGAAAAAATGCGAGGTACAGTACATTTGTTGAAATGCACAAAATCGTATGCACAATGTTACGAAGTTTCGCATTTTCATTGATGAGCAACCTAAATAGTACATTGAAACATTTGGCACACTGTAGAAGGCTTGGCAACATGTTGTTACGGAACTTCCTAATGACAATAATGGTAAATAAATATCAACAGAAGTTGGGTCACTAGTTCCTCACGTGATATATAAAATTAATAGCATAAACTTCCTTGTTAACTATATCGATGAACAAGATAAATTGTGGTTGGAGGAAATTTATAAAAGAAGTATATTATTAATAATGATAAGTATCTAATCTCAAGGCGAATTAATTGACAGAAAGGGTAGAACTTAATCTTAATGTAACTTAATTAAAAGAAAAATTAAAGAAGAGATTACAAGCAACAATTAAACATGAGTATTTAAATTTGTTGTGCTATATTTTCATACCCAGGTGTGTACAAATTTCCCTAACGTAGATAAGTTCTCTAAGTTTGGTATTTAATGATATAAGTCAATATACAAATAATGGAAAATTCAAGGAGATATATTTCACAAGTTCACACAAAGTTTTGTATAGAAAGAAGAAGTGTGCCAGTTACCTTTTAAATAATTTTATTTTTATGAAAGAAAACCCGATTAATCCTCTGCCATATAACTATGGATATTTTCTACCCTTTTATTTATGTTGTCATGAACAAATGGTTATAATGCTTTCCAGTATTATAACAAATACTTACGAAGTAATAGAACAATATAGGTGCAAAACAAAAGTGTAATTCATATAAATGGGCATGTAAACATGTATGTAAACCACATACATCTTAAAGATATATATATATATATATATATATATATATATATATATATATATATATATATATATATATATATATATATATATATATATATATATATATATATATATATATATATATATATATATATATATATATATATATAGTGATGGCATCCGCATCCGCATCATCGAAAAATCAACATCCGCATCTGCACTTTCGGAAATTCAACATCCGCATCCGCATCCGCACTTTCAAAAATTCAACATCCGCATCCGCACTTCTCCAAAATTCGACATCCGCATCCGCAAATTAGAAAATATGACATCATATCCATCACTAATATATATATATATATATATATATATATATATATATATATATATATATATATATATATATATATATATATATATATATATATATATATATATGCGAATTGTAGATCAAGAGTGAGGGTGAAGAGAGAACTATCGGATTGGTTTAGCATAGGAGTGGGATTGAGATAGGGGTTTGTAATATCTCCATGTTATTTAATCTATTGATGAATGGTTTACTTAGAAAAATGGAGAGAGAAGGGAAGAGTATTACGTTGAGAAATATGGAGGGTAAATGTGAAGTGAATGTTTTACTTTTTGCAGATGATGTGGCATGTGTTTGTGGCAGAATCTGGAGAAAAGATGAGAATACTTGTGAGAGAGTTTGAAGGGAAATGTGCAAACACGAGATTGAAATTCAATCCAGCGAAGAATAAAGTTATGAGGATTGGAGGTGGGGATGAGGAAATGTGGAGGGAGGAATTGGTTTGTAGAAGTGTGAGAATGGAAACTTGAGGAGGTGAATGAATTCAAATATCTAGTAATGTTTGGTGGAAGGTAAGGGTTTGACGGAAAAAGGAATAAAGAACAGAGTGGTAGAAAGAATGGAAGTATTGGGGGGCCTAAGAAAAGTATGGAAGAAAGGAAAAATTTCGAAAGAAATAAAGATAAGAATGTTTGAATGAATGTGTTCACCTTCTGTATTGTATGTGTGTGAAACATAGACGATAAGTGCTCGGTCGAGAAAAAGTTTCAATGTCTTTGAGATAAAAGATTTGAGAGCGATATATAAATTGAGAAGGATTGATAGGATTAGAAATGAAAGAATAAGGGAGATGTGTAAATGGAAGAAGGGTGTAATTGATAGAGAGGAGGAGGATGTGCTAAAATGGTTTGGACATATGTGAAGAATGAAAGAGAACAGAATGGTTGGCAAGGTACGTAGATCCGATGTAGATAGGGGAAGCGTAGGGGGAGGGGAAGGCCGAAGTGGAGATGGATGGATGGAGTGAGAGTGATTTTGATGGAAGGAATTTGAGTTTAGACGAGGGTAGAAGATTTGTGGAGACAGAGATGGAGGGAGGTGGTGAAAGCGTTGAAAGGGAAGAATAGTTATGTTTGTAAGGGAATTGTGGCGGGCACCACCTCACGAAAGTGGGAAAGGTGAATATATATATATATATATATATATATATATATATATATATATATATATATATATATATATATATATATATATATATATATATATATATATATATATATATATATATATATATATATATATATATATATATATATATATATATATATATATATATATATATATATATATATATATATATATATATATATATATATATATATATATATATATATATATATATATATATATATATATATATATATATATATATATATATATATATATATATATATATATATATATATATATATATATATATATATATATATATATATATATATATATATATATATATATATATATATATATATATATATATATATATATATATATATATATATATATATATATATATATATATATATATATATATATATATATATATATATATATATATATATATATATATATATATATATATATATATATATATATATATATATATATATATATATATATATATATATATATATATATATATATATATATATATATATATATATATATATATATATATATATATATATATATATATATATATATATATATATATATATATATATATATATATATATATATATATATATATATATATATATATATATATATATATATATATATATATATATATATATATATATATATATATATATATATATATATATATATATATATATATATATATATATATATATATATATATATATATATATATATATATATATATATATATATATATATATATATATATATATATATATATATATATATATATATATATATATATATATATATATATATATATATATATATATATATATATATATATATATATATATATATATATATATATATATATATATATATATATATATATATATATATCCGCATCAGCACTTTCGAAAATTCAACATCCGCATCCGAAAATATCCGTATCCGCATCCGCACTTTCAAAAATTCAACATCCGCATCCGCATCCGCACTTTCAAAAATTCAACATCCGCATTCGCAAATTGGAAAATATGACATCCGATCCATCACTATATATATATATATATATATATATATATATATATATATATATATATATATATATATATATATATATATATATATATATATATATATATATATATATATATTACTTTCTCCTCTGATGAACAAATGCCAGAGGTGTACCAATTACCACCAGAGTTGGGGAAACACCTGAAATCTGTTCGTTAATGGCGGACATGGCCTGATATACAGCGTTTAAAAGTGTGTTAGTCAAAGGAAGTTGGGAAAGCTCATAAGGTGAGTGTTTTTTCCAGACTACTAATAGAGTACGTTTAAGAATGGACATATCAGTTCAGTCTAGGGTCGGAGAGTTGGACCGATAAAGAATGGGACTGTGTAAAAATTGATGGGTGTTTACGGCCATTCATTCATTTATATTGTTGAAATCTCGTGACCTCCAAAATATACAAAAAATATTTGAGACAATGGTGTCATGGAGGTGACCTCGTCATCTAGAATGTTCTTGGTGATCATATGTATGACAATTGCTAATATGAGAGGATAGGATCTACTGGGCTTTGACAATGGTAACGTGTAGGGTGTCATGGTCCTCGCTTATAGAAAAGTGAATGGGAACTGTCGTGTGGTAGAAGCATTGTATTGGCAAACGTATCTTTATAAGCGTAATAGCAGCCATCACACGACCTTTCCGAGCCTCTTTCGGATATTACGTGAAACGAGACAACTGCAACCACCGAATTGTGACTTGGGACATTCCAGCGATATATGTAAACCTCCAATAGAGTACGCAGTTCTCCAGGACGTAGCAAGGAATCGCATAATCATTTCACAAACTCTTGCCCGGTTCCATGACATGTCTTAACATTCATCTTGAACGTCCTGCCTGATGAGATTCCGCACCCATGTTCAATGTCTCTCTCCCTTGGATTATATGCTCCTGATGCAGCGTCTAAACGACATTCCTTCGTTGATCTTCTACAGAGAGCGTCATTTAGCAAGAATGGCATGACGAATTTCCACAACACCCACATTTGGGCACAACAATCCCCATGACATTCACTCATGTTGGCACCAGCTCCAACTCCAAGTTAATGTGTGTGCTAGTATAACTGACGACAACCTAATCGGTCCATATGTCTTAACGGATTACCTGAATGACCAATCCTACTTACGTAGACATTGACAGCACTCCTTTAGAACATCACCCTCTGGCAGTTCATCACCACATGTGATACATGCATGATGGAGATCTAGCTCGGTTCTTGATAGCATTTCGCCAGTATCTCGACGCTATGTATCACCACATCACTGGATTGGATGCGGTACAACCGTGGCAAGGCAAACACGGCCCACCCCATCCCCCCAACCTCATCCCCTTGGACTATTATTTGTGGGGACACCTGAAAGATCTCAGGTACAGAGACTTTTTTTCGGATGTTAATACTCTTTGGTAGCGTATCGTCGATTGGTGCCACGACATTCACACGCATGGCGTTGTCTTTCACAGACTGCGTCATACCATATTCAGACCGGTCAAGGCTTGCATTGTTGCAAATGGGTTTTAATTTTGAACACCACCACTGCCCTGTATGTTAATTAATAATATTGCAACATTTTTGTTGTTTTCCTTTGTTTGTTCCTACTGGTGTGTCATGTCTTCGCTTTATGTATCACCTCTATCATACATTTCTGAAATGTGTGTATTTAAGTATTTAAGGGAACTTGTTCCCCCAATAGTGCCTTTGTACGTCACGGCGTTTGCCAGTTTACTTTATATATATATATATATATATATATATATATATATATATATATATATATATATATATATATATATATATATATATATATATATATATATATATATATATATATATATATATATACTGTAAAAAACCCAATTTCAGTTAAAACTGAAATTTCCTTCGAAAACCTAGTATTTAGCTATCTCTTCTAACCAATTAAAAATAACCCAACAACCTAAAAATATAGTTAAAACTAGTTTTTTCTAGGAAAATTAGATTTTAACTGAAATGGTTTTTTACGGAAATATATATATATATATATATATATATATATATATATATATATATATATATATATATATATATATATATATATATATATATATATATATATATATATATATATATATATATATATATATATATTAAATTGAAGATTATCTCTTGATGAATCTGGAGTTGGCTTTTCTAGAGATCAGTTTGGACGCCAGAGTATGTCAGAGAAACGGCACGCTGCTCTTGATGCACGAAACACTGATACATATCAGAGAACCAAAAAGGCTAGGTAAGTTTTCAATTTCCTTATTATTATTTTTATTATTGTAGCAATTTAGTTAATAAATTTTAGCTTTTTGCATTTATTGCAAGTAGTTTCTTATTTTTTCATTGATAATATACGTAAAAATTTTACCTTAGATGACAATTGAACCTCTTTACCCCTCAACAACCATATGCATATATTCAAATGATTTTAAAAACCTACATAA